>LJIJ01000495.1:0-108165 GCA_001718145.1 Orchesella cincta
GCTTGAAGGAGTACGATGAGATTACTGCCTACTCTTTTAGAGAACAACATATTTTCACTTTTCATGTTAACACATAACTGAGATTCCCTGCCTCTAATTTTAAGGACTTTCTCTATTAGAAGTTGCCGCGTTGCTATATTAAAGGATAAAAAGCAAATAGTAATCATGCTTTCGTTGTCTGAAATAATTCTTAAACTTCGCCATTATGCGGTTTGTTTTAAAAATTAAAGAAGAAGTCTTACGCACGACGGTTTAAATTACCTGAAGTAATACCGGTTTTAATAATGATGCATAGTTGAACAATACCTGATTACATAAAAAATAGCAGTAACTTTTCTCCTGAAGCGTAATGTTCCAGTTTTCTGTTGATTACTACTCTTTACTACAGCTCGATAATTTTTAGCTCTTCTATCCATTCTAAAAATAGAAGGACGTCAAGTTTGAATTCGGGTAATTATTGCGGAAGATAAAGCCCTAATTAGGAATGCGTCCTGAACTAACTGCGTCATTCTGCTTTTAAAAATTGAAAATATCGTTCATAGCGTGAACCCTAGTGCGACGCCGAAACCTACAATTTACTTTGTAGATTAATAAATGGATGCGATCTAACAGTGATGACAAATTGTATTACAGATCCATCATCGCGTTCACAAACCGTAAATAGATATACCTAAAAGGGAAAATATAGAAAGTTAGTCCTTTCTCCCGGCTACTTCCAATCTGCAGCATCCAATTACGAACGACTTCTCCATTCACATCATCATGATAACGCAAACACGAGGTTCATGTCATTATTACATTTATAGATCTAGGCTCTGTCAAATGCTAGTATGAGCCAATTTTCAAGAGTTTTGGTAAATACTCCTACTACCTTTGATCGTTACTTCCCACTCTCCCAGTTTTCAGTATAATTTTTTATTATGGACATTCGTTTTAAATTTTCGAGTGTAGCTCAGCTTCGTCTCAACTACCTTCATACTTTTTCTGTCGGTATTACAATGTACGCTTACGCGAATGAAAAATACGAAAATGGGGGAAATAAAATAAACGACCACAAACGCTTTTATACAGCTGAAGCCAATCATGGCGAGATTATATCAATTTTGCCACAAATGACTGTTATTAAAACATGTATATATGTATACATATAAATCAGTTTCATAGTTCAGTTTTTTCCGATTTTCTGAGCTGATAAAAATCAAGATTTTCTTTGACCCCTCAAATGAAACAAATCGTGATGACGTGCTCTTTCCAGTTTAGTCATGTAAAAAATAATTTGTCAGAAGCAATCATTAAAAAGGAACTAAATCTATATTTAAGCTTCATCCTGCATCAAGAATTTGTGCATAATTTTGGAAGCTTGTGAACTTGACATTCAGTCATCCGAAACCCCATAATTAATTTACACACTCATAATTATTCCTAAATACAAAAACTATTGAGCAAACCTTTCAAAATAACATGTATACTTTTTAAATACACCAAATGGTCTGCGGTCAATTTATGTAATTGTAATAAAAACATTAAATGTGTAAAAATTAGGTTATAACAAAGTAGACTGCGCAAACGAAATCCGTAAAAATATTACGAAATACTTTACTTGAAACGTAATACTTCTGATTAATACTTATCACAACAAAAATGTCTTAACATTTGTTTCGTTGCAAAGAAGAGAACCAAAGCAACAACTTCTCCGAACCAATTGGTTTCTACACTGGTTTTTTCTGACATTCAGTCCGGCCAGCCGGCCGCTGTGGCCGGATCCGCTACTTAAGTCATCCGGCCACTGGTAGCCGGTAAAAGCCATATGTAGCCGAACAAGCTGCCAGCAGCCGGCAATAAAAATAAAAACAAGCTGCTGGCAGCCGGATCCGGCTGACGTAAACGTTTATAAAAATATCTTGATATCAAAACGGAACTTGACCATTTCAAAATAATTTTTAATAAATTCTACGTGTTTTCGTACATATGTGTGATTTTTTGCAGAATTTTTGAATTTGGGAGTTATACAATATAAAAGTTAGAAGTCAATTTGTCATCTGGTTGTTGCACCAGAGATGGGAACGCTACACGAGTTTTAAAGTCATATCTCATCACACGGGCTACGGCTCATGCGTACATCTGTTATTGAAAATGATTAGAATTGCAATGGTTTAAAGTAAGACATTTTTGTTTTACAGGTGATGTTCTAAGATAACCAAACTGAATCATTGAAGGGCAATCTCGTCTTTGTTATTTTTGATCAGCTATATACTTCACAGTCCTATTCCATTCCGTGACATAATTCCGTGATTTTATTCGAAGACGTAAAAACATTTGCACCTCTTTCCACGCCAACTCTTTTAGGCAACCTAACCACCTTGGAAATAAAGTCTGAAACAAAAGGTGTACGTAGAGATTATTAATTTCAACTCCTGGCGAACAGTAACCACAACTTATTTAAAATCAAGCAGAAGGTTTGTATTTTATATGAGAATGTGCATGTTTCATGTCAAGTAGACGGATGGATTTCCGTATGTCTGTGACCAAATAAAAAATCTTCAGTTCTTCAGTTGAGACTTCAAACTGGGTACACTGATTTGTTAGATCGAAGGGACGACCCCATTAATTTTAACTAAATATAGGGAGATATTAACTAACTATATATAGATTCCACCCAACTGGCTTAGCGGCCTTTATTTTGAAGTAATGTCAAACGTAGCCGGAAATGAGCTGAATCCGCTTTAAAAACCGAAATCCTGAACAGTTCAGCATCCACTGATAAAATGATGTCTTTGAACATTCCGATAAAACCACATTTGGTACCAGTTACGATAAGTAAGATGCACCAACCACTCTGGTTCTTGAACTCCTCGGTAGAATTTAACATTACAAGTTGTATTACATGGGCACCAAAGAAACAGTTTATTTTCAAAACGGTTAACACGTTTATTTTAAATCGTTATTACAATGTAAGCTAATTAAACAAACCGAAAAATCAATATAGAAACCGTCAGATCATTTTACAGTTTCCAATATATTATCATAACTTCTTTGGACGACCACGCGATCTTGGAGCAGGGTTTGTTGGAGTAAAGGGTGTCGTGTTATCATCAACAAATTCAATGTCAACTCTCTTTCTCATTCTCCCACTTTGTCTGTGTTCCGAACAATAGTAGTCTGGGAGGCGTCTTACATCCGGTTCTGAAATACCAGGAAAGCCAACGCAATCGGCATGTACCTATTGAATAAATAATTACAATACATAGCTTTAATGGTCACTTTTTAAAAACATTAGTCAACTCTGGTCACTTACGTAACCGCAACCATTAACTGAGCAGCCGATCATAACTGATTTATATCGAATCAGCCTGTCAGTGACCTCCTTTTTGTTGCAAAGAATGCACAACGACGGATTGGACTTACGAACTACATGTCCTACTGGAGAGAACACCTGGAATATTGTAAATAGAAGTATTGTACTTATAGCACATCATTTTAAATAAGTTGAACACTGATTAACCCTCAATTTATTTTGAATACACCGACTGTACCGTTGGGGTGGCTTCTTGACGAGGTTCCAATGGAGTAGTTGGAATAACTGCTTGCATGGCTTGGGTCAACGAACTGCTAATTGTGCTCTTTATGTCTGCCAGTGTCGTGGTAGGACTAGCGCCAGCAGTCGTAAACTGGAAGTCTTCACCAGCTTCAAATTTCATTTCACTCCCATTTTGGTATCGGTACACCGCTTTAAAGTGAACATCGGCATGCGTTTCTGCAATGTAGGTTTTAACCTGCATGAAAACATTTCTGATTTAGTTATTAATTGCGAATAGATTTAGATTTAGAGTTTCTTGGCCAACACTGACTTGACTGTTTATTGATTACCTGCTTTTGCAGACTTCTTCCGCCTCTTCGTGCTCTCTGAGTTCTTGCATCGATATCCTCAAGAAACCTGCCTGGAATTCTGCGACCTTTGATCTTCGCCTTTTTCGGAGCCCTGTTTTCACACTTGCGTAATTTGTGTTGTACTTATTAATAGTAACATTTTAAATCATTTAACTTACAGTCCCTGCTCCGGCTCAGTGTCAATATCATCATCACTTTCAACGTAGTTTGAAATATCTGCCAAATTCTCATCCGCAGACTCCTCCGGCTGATACTGCGAAACAAAATTGTGAGAGTCATCAGCAGGTGACGGTGCCCTAAGCCCCTCCTCCGTGACCAATACTAAATGCGGTTGGAATCGGTTCTCCATGACGTTTTATCCGTTTTATTCCTTTAGGTTTGCGAATCAACCGAATTAGTATACGCCAGAAATAAATAAATATCAAAACACTTGCTAAGATGTAGTATCTGGCTTCAACACTTCATACTGCATTAATTCTAGAGAGTCCAGGCAAATTGGAAAACTAATGATCATCGCATTCCATTATGAATACAAAACAAAGGATTACCTCGAAGGTACAAAGGAACACAACCTAAACGAAATTAAAAACAGTGACTTGCTCTCAATTTGGCTACTTCTACAAAGAAAGACACGGTCGCTCTAACTGTTTTTCATTAGCTCAAACTGCAATCGGGAGCTAGGCCTGGTCAAGGTTAGGAAAATCATCTACAAATATATATTTAACACCAACTCTGAGCAACTCTACTGTTTTGTTTACCATTCAAACGAACTACTCCTCAATGGCATTATTTACGGACAGCTGGCAGAAAAAGTGCGCCAAATACAATAACATTATTGTAGCAATATTGCACTTGTTGCAAGTGAAATATCTTTCTAAATCACAAATTTCAATAGGAATTAACAAAATAAAAACAAGTTGCCGATAATTTGAAAACAACTGACTCCATAATCACTGAATTGTGTCAAAAAGTGTCGAAAATTAAATTGTATGACGGACACCAATAATGTCTTTCAACCGGCCAGCAGTCAGGTAAAATAATAATTTCAAATTGTTGACTGCAGCTTAATAAACGTTTTCTAACTTTCCAGGGGACAGCACTTGAAGGGGACTTGCGAAGCGGGCTGTCATGATAGGGCCATTAAAGTGTTTCCGTTTTTCGAATCCGATGAAGTGTACTCCAGTAACAAACACAGATTTCCACCTGATGTGAAGCGATATATGTTGGGAAATGGGCACCTTAATTTTCGTGACGACCGGAGGAGCCGGCTCTGTGGATCCTGTTTGGCGTATGCGAAAATGGAAATTTATTTCCAGGCGGAACAACATGAAAATGGTATAATTTGTCTCACCATATTCCATAGTGTTTTTTCCGTTACTTTTTTTAGTTAGTTAAGGCACTTCAATTATGTTCCGTAATGGGGTTTTAGGTGTCCAAACGTACGTAACCAACTTGTTGTCGGACGAATCAATACTGACCTGCACCGCCGCCGAACTATTAGGAAAACTTGCAAGACCTGAGTTCCAAGCTGTCATTGATAGCAGTCGCCCTAGTTAACAAAGCGTCGAAAAATTAACTTACGAGGAAAGCTGGGCGAAAAATGAGCTGCCAATTTTCAAATCGTTTTCAGAAGGACTGTGTGGTTTGAAGTACGCAGTGTCATGCTAATGAAAAGTTCAACAACTATAAGTATAAAATACTGAATTAATCATTTTACTTTTAGTGCCGTTTCCTACAGTGACAAGCCAAGGTTGTTACGCTGTCTTCAAAAGGCTTCAGAGAATCTTTGTGCCGCCATCAGCAAATGCTACGTCAGCCCGTTAGCAGTTGCGGAAAACATCGTCATGCATGCAGCCACCGGTTCACGAATTGCTTGCGATTTATATGCCCGTAGCAACGCGTCTTTTAATCATACGGCGCTCAGTCAGTTTATTGAAACAATAGCCATGGACAAGCCACGATTTCCTAAAGGGGATATATTCGTTGCTTTTGATAACCAACAATTCATTGGGCGTGAGTATCGTGTGACGGCTGGAGGAGGTCAAAGGACGTCAACAATTACAACCGTTAGCGTCTTTCAAGAAAGTTTGGAACTCAATATTCAGTCCCTTGTGTCCATGCCCACTTTAGATTAGATTTAGATACCACAGATTATATTTGTGGCACTGACGGACGAACTCATTGTAAAATTTTTACAATCTGAATCGGAACCGATTTCGCTCTACGAATTCATGAAGTGGCAAGCAAACATAGTAAACCCCAATCTGCTGTTCGCATGCGACTTTGCTTTCAACGTTTTACATCCGCTGTTTCTTTTCCGGGCCGCGATTCGTCAGTGTAACGACGAAGTTAGCTATGCTGCTCTTTACAGTTGTGCGACATTGTTTTACGGTTTCAACCATCCAAAGTACCGTGATATTTTTGTCAGAGATGTTCTGCTGCAAATGACTCTATCTAGTATTGGATCCCCATTTGCCAAGCGATTGTCATTTCGAAGGAATGAAAGCGACTCTGGGCAGGGTCTCGATTTTCTTTTGGAGGAGCGCAATAAAGCTCAAAAACGCTGGGTGTTCTCGTCTGGGGCACCTACCCATGACCAGTGGCGACGTGCTAGCTCATCTTTAAACTACTTCGAGTCGGTAGGTTTTTACTTTTTGCAACAAGTTTCGCTTGTAAATGAACTATTAGTAGTAACAATTGTATTGTACGTCCCATTAAATTAGGTAAGAGACAATGTATACAAAAACTTATCCATTTCCTCTGGAAATGGACAGAAAAATATCCTACTTGATAAGGAATACGTTGCGGTCCGGCGACACTTCCGAAATGTTTTGAGCCAACCACCGTCTGAGCTTAGCAGTTTCTCTACGACACCTGTTCCACTGAATGCCAAATTTTTAAACTGTTGCAAATCCGCACAGGATAACATGACTCTGTTTTTTCGCTTCTTCTTTCACGGCAAAAAGGCTAAGTTAAATATTATAGAATCCACGAATTTATCGGGACTTTCCTTAGAGGAGTTAAAAAAGGTTTGCAAGAAGAAGTTACGAAATGTCACAGCTGAAAATCGACTTGACTTTGAGCAAACGTTTATTTCCTTTACGGTTTCAAATGACTTTATTGAGCTAATTGGAGAAATGGAAGATTTGTCAGAATTGGAGAAGTCCTGCCAGTGAGACAAATGCAGTCACTAATTTTGCTCAACATATGAACCATTGTGGATTTATTATGATGTACAGTGTTTTATTTGATTATGAAACGGGTTAATTTTTAATACAGCTTAAAAGAACATATTCAAAGAAATGAAATTGTATTTTATTCAACGGCTTATTTACGTATACGCATTGTTCCCATCTCTGGTGATTTAAATAAATTTTCAACCCGGCTGCAGATGGCTTGACCGGCTACCAGTGGCCGGATCCGGCTGTCAGTTGCTCGGGCTGTATTCAGCCGGATCCGGCCACCAGCGGCCGGCTGGCGCGGACTGACTGTCAAACTCATCATTGGTTTCCCGTTTCATTCTACGATGCTGATATAATGGTGTTCTTGGGACTGGTGGAGAAACTGCCATCTTGCAAACCCCGTGAATTGATTTCTCAATTAGAGGTTGTAGAACTTCACCTGGATTGCAAGGCCCTTGTAACCCAGCCACGTAACACTTTGATGGATTTCCATGTTGCAGTAATTCTACTCCGGATTCACTAGAATGAAACGATAAGCATATCAAAATTGAACAATATTGAATTTATTTTTATTCACTGTGTTTAACTGTGTTCAACCTCATAAGGGGACATGGTTTCTGAACATTTCTCCCAGAAGTGAATGAAATAATGATAAAAACGAGATAAAAATATTGTAAACTTGTAAAACACGAAAACATTTTGGTGATTTACACAAATGGAAACTTATAAGCATGCCTTTCGTCTTCTCAAAACACAAGAATATTGTTTTGCTCCTCACAAAAATGTACACTGAGAGCTTGCACGACTGCTCATTTCAAGCCAGCAACATTGTAATACAGAAAAAACTGGTAGCGTGCCATGCATGTTTCGTAGCTCGGCTTTCTGCGTAACGCGATGGATGCTTTTCATATGAGATTGATTTATATGAATCTGTATGTGTACCAGTTGGTCTTTCCTCTTTCCTAAACTAAACACTTCCTTACTAAGAATGTGAACCCAATTCCAGGAATATAGTGATACTTGTGTGAAAGAATTTGTAGATAGTATGCACACACATATCCTTGACTTGGTTGTTTATGACCAGTTGAATACTCCTTTCATTTCACATTGTGTGGTTATAACGTACAATTTTTATATAATGATCGTCTGTTTTTCACGTTTTTATATGATGCTTGAGTTGTGATGATGACCTTTTGGTTGGCCCCAGCGTCTTGAATAAACGATTTATTTTATGAGCTTCTCTTTTTCATTCCACTTACATGTATCATACAACTTTCTGAAACATAATTATTATGATTGAGCACAGTTTTATTCAACTTTCCGTTAAATTATTTTGAAGTTTTAATTCCAGTTCAGTGTTTAAATTTTGGGCGATTGGAAGTACAAATCCTTTCTCATCATCAATTTCTCTATGAAATAATTCATGAGAACGGCAACAATTCATCTTAAAACGGCAGGTTTAATCTTCGAACACACCGTCGTTGATGAAAACTGTATGTTTCACCAGATCTACATGAATTTAGTGATATTCGGGAAAGCATATAAGCTAGGTCGTCATCTCCGTCCTCATACTCATCGCTGGTATCCCGTTTTCTTCTCAAATTTTGATGTCGTGGAAAAATTCCAAGAGTAGGATGTTCCAGCCTGCAAATCCCTTGAATTGAGTTTTCTTTAATTGGCAGAAGAAGCTCGCCATCAGAACAAGGTCCTTTAGAACCGGAAACGTAACATTTTTGGGGACTTCCAAATACCAACCACGTTGATTTATCGCTGCTTAAAATAAACAATTAATATATTACCCACAAATCGAGCATCACTTTTCACAAAAATTTATTGTATTTGAAATGAATTAAATCCAACCTGGATTCCGGACATTGTTTGAAAACAGCTTTCCCCTCGCTTAGGTTGAAAACTGTGTAAAATATTACCAGAAAAATGACACTTTTGAAATACATCTTGAGTACACGACTGAGATGAATCTCACAACAATTTTAACTGTCTCTTTCAAGAAAACAGGATTATTATTTCACTACTCTTTTGATGAGGAAGGCCAAATGTCAGCACAGATATCATTCATAGCGAATCTTCACTATAAAAAGTAACCAGATATGAATATATGTAAGCCTCAAGAATACAGTCTAATAAAAAAAGTGTTAGAAGACACTCACGTAAAACTTACGTGTTTGTATATTATAAACCTCATCATCATGATCAGGATTCTCTAGTTGTAATGGTAATAAGAGGCAAAACTAAAGACAACGAAATGATTGATGTAGCTGTATAATTTGATTTTTTATTCGCGTATTTCGTAAGCTCCTTACATAGGGAATCCAGACTGAATGAATACTTTCTTAAGAAGAAGGCACACTCCACACTGAGAATTTGTGATATTACATACAAATCCATTTGAGTTGGTTTGTAATGAGCAGATGCTTGATTGCAGACTACTTTGAGATGGCTTTCTTATGATAAAACGAACCTCTTCGATATGTACTTTTAAATGTGTTTTTTCACGTTTTAACGGAGTCTAGGTTATGACCTTTCAATTTCCACCAGTCTCTCACGTAAAGAATTTATATCAAATGATATAAAGAAGGTTTACATGCAAAAGTTACAGGTAAAGTTCATGTATCCTTTATTCCAAAAATCAATCAAAAGTCATGTATATATACAAGCATAATATAAGAATATACCAAACATATTTGCTGATGAAACTTACAATAAAACGTATCAGTATTGAAAATAATATACATTGATTCCATGTTGTGTATATGTGCCAATTTAAAAAACATTTAATTCATAATAATTAGTAAGGTTTGTATTCCTGATTCTTTTGAGGACATGCTGATAGTTTGATTTCATCATTACTCTTTAATTATTTGCATTTTATGACATTTTATTGCACATTCATTAAAAAGTTTACATTACTAATAAAATTGCATCGATTAGCTGTCAATTGTTATCAAGTTATTAGTCAGGTGTCGCTTTAAAATTACTTGTCAACCGTTCCATGATAAAACATATTGAGGACAACAAAAGAAACAACAAAAGCACCATAAATATAACCGACACATTTCCTTCCATCGTTGGTTTTTCCAATTGCTCAAATTTCGTAACATTATTCCCACTTTTAGAAACGGCATTGATTCTCACACCTGTTAACCAATCCGTAACAAACTTTCTCCAATATTCTGCAATTCCCGAGTCTCCAACTGCATTCATTTTTGTTAAAAATTCTCGAGGAACATATCCACGAAATGAGAATCCAATTTTTGCCGACAACAAAATGCTTTCTCCAACATACACACTATCCTGTTTCCCTTCCTGTCGGTTTAACATTGCAGCAAAAAGTTTGCAATTCAACTCCGGCATAACCAACGCCGTTTTGTTGCATCTTGATAGGGTATCCCACATATACTTTTCCTGCAGAGAATGATAGACCGGTAGATAGGCTGATGCATTCCAGTCTTGAAACTCATCCAAGAACTTCCTCACTTGTGGGGTAAACGGCAAAAATCGTGTATAATTGAAAAGTGCTTGAAACTTATTTTTCAGTTTCCAAATTGGACCCTCATTTAACATTATTGGTTGAAAGTAGTAGCCCACCTCCGAAGTCATGTGTATGCAGCTTGTAGCTTGATTCACACTGAAATTCAGAAATAAAAGGTAATTAGAATTAATTAGAATTGTAAAAATATTCTAATAACAAACTTACCATTTGTCATCTACCCCGTTTGTTTTACAAGCCTTAAACGTGTGGTTGTTAAAGGGTTTGAAGTTTGTATGATTGCATTCCGCTTGGAATTTCCATTCTCTAAAATATCCTCTTGTAAACACATCAAATCCGTCGTCCACCAACTGCTGAAATTGTGTGTAAGGAGTAGGTTTCCTTGGGGCTATTAAACTGTATACATTATCATTTTTGTACGCATTGCTCACAACAAGAATACAAAAGAGAAATGGAATCATAAACCACCGGAAACTAGGAACCAATTCTATCTCCTCAACAGAGAATGGGTCTCCTTGTTCAAGTAAAGCTTTTAAGGGCGCAAGTGTACATCTGATAACCATTCTAATTTTCTCCCTTTTCGTACTCGAATTTGGTTGTAGCATGGTCAGAAAAAAGTAGAAAGGTGCAGGTAGCAGCAACGCAAGAATAATGGATAGCCATACAGTCCCATCAAATACAGATGTGAGATGGTAAAATCCAAGGGTTTTGGCTGCTCGGCCACAACTCACAAATCGAAGTATTTTAGAAGGAAAATCAATACCCCAAGTATAATAGTTGTATGCTGGACTATAATGCTGAATAAAGATGGTAGCAGAAGTCAGGCAACTCGTAGGTCTTAATGGACTGCAGATATTTTTAGGTTTTATGGTTTTATAGGATATTGGACAGTAACTGAGATGAGTTGCGTTTAGCATCAAGATCTTTCGCAGTATTGAAATCATGGCAAATTCCACAACTTGAGAAACTGGCATTTGACTCATAAAAGAGTGAAATTCGGAGAAAGATGAGAGTTCATAAGGAGTTTTGCAAGTGGTCAAGCTTTCCTGCAAAATGACTGATCCGGAATTATCCCTGGGAAATTCCCACATCACTTGCTGCTCTCCTTGCGTAACTTGCGGGGTGATTTGAATTTCAGAAAGGGAGGTTGAAACTCGAATGAATTTAACGGCATTGCTGTCGAAATGGCTGCAACTAAGGCAGAGTTTGATTACAGAAAAGGTTTGAATGATTGCAATTGAGGGTAATGGAAGAATTTCAGCTGGTTGTGTTTCCAGAAGGAGAAAAATATCTGTATTAATATTCGACGGGGAAACGGGATTTCCTCCATGAAAGAAAAATTCTGCAAGCCAACTAACAACCATCTGCTTTCTTTGTGCAGCATTCTTATGTAAAACTAAAATTCTGTAGCTTCTTGGTGAAATTACACGTTGAAAGGATGCGTAATGTTTAGACTTTTGAATGTCCTCGTAAAGCCAGGTCGGTTCAACTCGTAGCTTATAAATATCCTTCATCGTTTTACCCAAAATTGGTGGAAACAAATCAAACACGACTTGGAAGTTCCAAGGTCGGCTATTGCTGGAAAATCTAAAAAACTTAAGTTTCGTGCAAAAGCCACCAAAACTGACGCTGTTATTGACAAGCAATAGCGAGCTGCAGCTGACTATATTTCGATGTAATTTTATTGCATTATTGCGTAATTCTAATGGAACTGCTTTTAAATCAGAAAGATACACTCTTCGGTGCGTTACATTTAGGCGCAAAGGAACAAATGCAGAAACATGACGTCTAACAATGATAGGATATGTAAAAACCTCCAAATCATAGCCAATCGGGTTGTTTACGGTGATTAAGCTCGTTGGAAAGAGATTAATGAATTTATTAAGGTTGGAAAGCTGTTCAAATTTTCTAAGGAAGGATTCCTGCTGAGGAGGTTTATAAAACTGGTATCCGATAAGCGATTCTAGTTGTTCAATCGGAACATGAACTTCGAGTTTAGCGTCTTCACCATTGTAAACAAGAGATGTGCCAGCAGAAAAAGCTATTATATTTATCAATAAAACGAAGTAAGTCAGCATTTTGATTGTAAGTAAAATAGAAACCTTTCTAGATTTCTCCTAGTAAAATTGCACTGCCAACTGTAATGTACAAGAGTTTTAAATGGAAATATCGACCTCCGGATTCCAGGCGTGGGTGAAGGTTAACCAGCTGGCGCCGTCTAATTACATATGAAATTTGTACATCCATATTTATCGTCTGTTTGTCTTTAATTTAAGGTCGAGCAAAAATGCTTCAAGGTTACTGTGTGCAATTATTCGTTATGCTACAGAGTATAAGTTCAGCCTGTCATTGAAAATGCACTCGTGCCTATCATTAAACGAAGAATAAAATTACAATAAAAGAGGAATAGTGCACAATTCTCTAATAATGGTATGGACATGGGCTCCAAAGAACTTTTTAGCTGTGGTAAATTTTGAATTTGATATCAAAGGGTTTGTAAGATCAGTCGTGCAGATTAGCAGAGTTATGTGAGAATTTACTGCGCCAACAAGTTTTCTAACTGCAGAGTTTCAAGAAAACTACGTATTTGTTTTATCTATCCCTGTAATTTTACTGAGCACTTGGCGTTCCTGTTACTTTGAGTGTACATATTAATTTAGATTCGAAAGTTAGACGCATCAAACACAATAACACAACAACGACAGATTTCAGATTACACAAGCAAAAACAGAAAAGTTCAGCTCACCAGGGGCGTTGCTTATAGATTTTCTGTAGATTAAGGAATTTCTGTGAATACCTGTATCTTTTAAGAAAAAGAAAACTGCATACTTTTGTTATATAACTATATCCTCAATTCCTTAAAAAGTAGCTAAATATGTGGAAAACAGCAATGAAAATGAATGTTTTACAAAAGAGTAATTTTCAGGATTGCTTTATTGAACAGAGAATAAAATTATTTATAAAGGTAGTATAGATGTGAATTATTCATACTATTTAAATGTATGTTTTTCAATGGAAAAACCATTTAGAGCTGGTACTTCTGAGTTTGGTAAAATAAATTTGTTAAAACTATAATATACTATAGAACTATCCGTTTCAAATCAACTTATAAACATAGTTCTATTCCCTATCCTGAAAACAAATTTTAAGGCTACAAGTTTGTTTCGTCTATTTAAAGTAGGCAAGTCTGGTCTTGAAAGATATTCATTTACATCAAGCTACACTGCTTTGGTTGGATTTGTTATTCAAGTTTTTATAGTATATAAAATACAATTATTTTGTAAGTTTAAAAACGCTTCTACTTCCTATAACTGTAATATTTGGCATTCCTATTAAAAATGTAGATTCATTTTATTATTTGTATGGAGAAACGTCATAGACATGAGTTTTTGGACGTTTTTGACAAAGGTACATTAACTCAACATTTGTGAGATTATTACATGCATTTAAAGAATTAACTTAACATGATATTTATGTACATTGGTTGTAAAATTGGGAATAGTTTCTACTAAAAAATTATTTCCGTATACAAACATTCGTGTCGTTACGAGAAATATTCTAGTGGAAGAATGTCTCAAATTCGTATCTTCACTTTACACTGAATATCGCTTAATTTTGAGGTCCACGCTCCGTTGGAGCTTGTAATATGATATTCCCATGAAAATGGTGTTCAATTACTGTTGGACCAAAATTTTGGTGTTGGATACCAACAAAGCCACTTTGCTCACCACTTGACATATTAATTAACCGTTGTTGGACTGCTGATGGATTGAGGAAGCCGTTTGGAGGGTGGTCCCAGGGAGGAGGAGGAGGGAACCAAGAGCGTCTGGCTCTTGGGTCTCGAAATACTCTGGACACCGGAAATTGGTTACTTGAGTAGTTGTTAGGCTCTACTGCTCCCGAAGGGAAGGTGGAGGAGGAAGCCAACTGGTTTAGAAATCTCGGTGACAGAAGGGAAGGTGGAGGCATTTGATTGAAATGTTGGTACCTGGTAACTGGTTGCTGAAAATTGGGCGAGGGCATTTGGGAATTGGTTGAGTGCCGTTGGGAGTGGCTTGGAGTCCACTGAGAAGCAAAAGGATGACCACGGGAATTGTCTGGATGAGCTTGAGAGAATCTTGTGCGCCTTTTTCTGCGGTTTCTGGGAGTGCTCTGAAAAGTGGAGTTGTGGGGGGAACTCTGAGAAGTGGAGGAGTTCTGTGGGGTTCTCTGGGTTGTGAAGTGTGGTAAGTTTGAAGAGGATGGAGTTGAAGCTGTAACTGGTAAGGTAGTTGCTGTAGCTGTTTCCGAAACTAAAGTTCCGGCTGATCCTGTGCCAAAAGTGGAGGTTCCAGTCGGTTCTGGACCAACGGCAGGGGTTCCAGTCGGTTGTGGACGAACGGCAAAGCTTCCAGTCAGTTGTGGACCAACGGCAGGGGTTCCACTTTGTTTTGGGCCAACGGCAGGGGTTTCAGTCGGTTCTGGACGAATGTCAGGGGTTCCAGACGATTGTGGACCAGCGGCAGGGGTTCCAGTCTGTTCTGGACGAATGGCAGGGGTTTAGGATTGTGGACAGCGGCAGGGGTCGGTTCTGGACGAATGGCAGGGGTTCCAGTCGGTTCTGGACAAACGGGAGGGGTTCTAGTCGGTGATGGAGAAAACGCGGACCATCCGACAGGTTCTGAACCTTGGTAGGAACTACTAATAACTTCCGAATTTGGTGGAGAAACGCCGCCTGCTTCTGAAGCTAAAGGAGATATGAAAAAAATTTGATAGGCATTCCAACTGCTTTTAAATATTTCATGGAAGTATCACATAATTCAGCACCTCTAAAGGAGTTGTGAGTAATTTCTGAGATTTGGGATGGAATCCCCGAAACTTCTGAACCTCCGGAAGAAGTGGCAGCTTCCTCCGGTTGTTGGGATGATGAGAGGGAGGTGCTAGGTTGACTTGAAACTTGCGAGGATGTTTCAGATCTTTCTGAATTATTGGTAGATGTCTTAGCTACCTCGAAAGCTCTTGATGACGTCCCCGCTTCCTCCAAAACTCTTGAAGACGTCTCCTGTGCCTCCGAAAGTCTTGCAGACGTGTCCTGTGCCTCCGAAAGTCTTGCAGACGTGTCCTGTGCCTCCGAAAGTCTTGCAGACGTCTCCTGTACCTCCGAAAGTCTTGCAGACGTCTCCTGTGCCTCCAAACCTTGGGATGAGGTGCCACGTAATCCAAATACAAATCAGATCAATGAACATTATTGCATAACCAAAGAAAAATATTCCTCTCATGCAAAAAAAAAGTGTTATGATTTTCATTCTGCAAATATATCCTCAGCTACGATTTTGGATTGTTTCCCAACACAAACTACAAAAATGAAAAAGTGTTGTAGAAAAGTGACCCAAATACAATTGGGGGAAAACCCAACAACGACCCCCAAAAAATTGTCCCCCAACGTGATTGGTTGAAGATTGTAATGATAGGTAAACATATAATTACAAATAAAAAAACAAAGGCTTCACCAAGAATTGGTTAACGCTTCAAACCAATTCGAGCCATCTGTAATGTATAAATATAAACGTAAAATAAATATTGTAGTTTAGAAATATTTGCTGGTAGTAAATCGTATTTAGCAGTAAAAAAAATTTCTCAATAATAATACCATGATCCATTTCATCCATGTTATTTTGGGTGTCAACATTTCCAGAACTCAGGGTGGAGGGTCCGGCTTGTCCAGAACTCAGGGTGGACGGCCCAGCATGTCCAGACCTTAGGGAGTAGGTGCTCGTAACTCTTCCCCAACCCACCTCCACTTCCTCAACAGTACTTGGTTCAATAATAATACAATCATCCATTTCATCCATGTTATTTTGGGTGTCAACGTTTCCAGAACTTCGGGTGGAGGGCCTGGCATGTCCAGAACTCAGTGTGGAAGCCCCAGCTTGTATTCCCCAATCTGCCTCCACTTCCTCATCAGTACTTCGTTCAATATTGCTACCATCATGCCTTTCATCAATGGAGCTTTGGGTAAAATTACGTGGCACAAAATCTGGGTCATTCCTCTCATACCGTGTTTTTGTACAGGGTGGAGCACTGGACGCTATGGATTCTAAGTCATCGAAGTCCAGATAATCTTGGAAGTCATCTTCGAAGTATTGGAAGGATGAAGGCGATGACATTTTTTTGTTTTTTACCTAAAATAATTCCGAACATATGTCCAAATATAAATATTCTGTGTGTAATTTGACTGGAAGTAAAACTGAATTAAAAACCCAATAAATTACAAATTACCAATAGATATTGATCGGATGTAGAAAACCAGAAAACTCCCAAACTGGTAAAATTATTGTAAACCACTATTTTCTTGAGTTAATGAGGGATTGCTAATTTTGTTCACTTTTTTTACTAAACAAATCTCACAACTTTTCAATACAGATATCCCTTTTAACTGCTTTACTTTTACCTTTTAATATTGAATTCAATAGCTAGATCCATGCAAATCAAGTGCACATTATTTAATTAAGTATTTTAGAAAAAGTCAAAATAAATAGTGCAAAAATATTGGTATATTGTCACCTGGTGAAGATATGTAAATGAATGTTTTGATACAGTTTCGCACATTCGTGCTCATGTATTAAAAATGGGTTTTTTACTCCTACACCTCCCTGTGTAAATAAAAAAGGAAGAGTATCTTCATCATATTAGAAAGCTTAGTTGTGTATGCAAAAACCCTGATACTCTACTCCACATATACTTTGTGATGCATAAAAATATGAGATTCGTACGAAGCATAGCATCTCCCCATCCAAGTCACAACTCCAGTTGGATGTAGTAATATATATATATAAAGCTACTATAACATATTATAATATGATGCTCTTACACTCACTCAACTGACACACTCTTTGTACTGACCTATATCAAGATTTTACTCAGTTTCATGCATCTCAGCTTTGTGACAATATTAGCAAGAGTTCTGCTTGCTCAGCATGATTTCAATATAGAAATGCCGAGGGATTAAGAGACATGAGTAAGTAAGTAGTAGGTTTTTGCATTGGTAATTACTGGTTGCAATTGTGGGAATCGTTTTTTCATTTCGAATGAACCGCATAAACATAATGACATATGCGGATGATATTAAAAATACTGGAAATATCGGAGTTCATCAGCTATTATGTTCCAAGCGGATACAAAAATTCCATCAACTGAACTTTTGGAGCCTCCAAAACATTCCAAAATAAGCCAGCAAGGGAAGGCTTACTGGGTTGTTGCAAATGAAAACCGTAAAGAAATACAATTGGTACAATAATTCCTATATAATAAAGCAGCTTGGAATGCAACAAGTTCATTATCTCTAGAATTGAATGACTGTATTCCGAAGTCGTACCTAAACGTTTGTAAACATACAATTCAATAAATTTGTTTAAAAATGATGTGTTTAAGTTTTCATTCTAACTTAAAACGTACCTTCTTGATAGGTTGTATGAAATTGGAATTTCCCGTTGATGCAAAGTGCTAACTCCTCGGAAGTCAACGTTTTCAGCAAGCAAGTTTTGTATTTAATTAAGAAATATTTTTTGCAGAAGCACAAATATAAATTAGTTGTAAACCCCTTTTTATTTATATTCTTTGTTCTTTCTCAGATGTCAATAACTAACTGATCATACGCGCAACTACAACTCCAATGGCAAACTCCTTGCCATGTAGGAAATTTGGTTAAATTCCATATTTGATTCCTTAAGCAGTTGTGAAAAAGATATTAACAAATTTAATTACTGGCAGTTTGCAAAACTAATTGCAATTCAAATGAGACGAAGGCGTTCGTGTTAAATTTAACCACTTGTCACAGAACTCTTTATCAGCCACATAAAAGTAAGAGAATTCTTTAGACCAAGTCCCAGTAATAGTTTAGGCGACATTATTATATGTTTTGAAAATATGAGCCCAGACTTGAGACATGATTGACAGCCGGATGTAGAAATTCTCACTCGCATTTCGTCAATTATTTATTCATCATCATTCCTGGTAGAAAATTACAGGTAACGGCTGCAATATATTTAATTAGGAAATGCCGTTGCTTAAGACGAAAATTTTATTCTAACAATTTATTCCGTGATTTAATTGTTTTTTAAGACCCCTTTCATTACTCCAATCATAGTTACATCATAATGTTGAAGACGGTTTGAGGTTAATGAATTTATGTGAAATGTCTACAAACGCAAATATCATTGGGTCCAGCATTTTTAATGTAACATATACCTCGCAAATTCAATGCTACTTCTACACAACTACAATCAGGTTATTATAAAAGTCTCAAACTTCCCCCAGTATACCACTTTTGAGATTACTGGATTTCAAACATAATAACTTTAAAAACAAATAAAAGCATATATAAAATTTTGTTTCAGTCACCGTCGGACTGAAATAATTAAATGATTGCAATATAATGCAAGACATGTCCCTCAACGCATGCAGTTAACGAATTGGCTAAGGCAAAGAATTAGCATTAATGACTTATGTATGTAAGCATAGATTACCAATTACACAAATCGTATTTATTATTTGATTAGCGCTAAGAAATGTATTCATAAAATCGTTCGTAGCTCGGTTTACTTATGTTTATAGTTCAATTGGTTGAGGTTAACAAACGATTCATCTCAATTTTTCATGTAAATTAAAAATGGGATATTTTATATGGGAATCGTAACATCATACTATTGGCAACGGCAACCCTTGGTTACTTAAGCTTCAATAACATTTAAAAAGCACTTTTAAACATAAAAAGTGAACAGCAATCCAATATCATAAATTAATTTGTTATCTGAGCAAAATTTGTTTAAACTCTGGAAAATGAAGATACATTGAATAATCATTTTTCACTAGTTTTCGATTCGCTAGTACGATGTTAATAATAATACACTTATAATTAAAATTACTAATTTTAATGAATGGGTTTTTGGTAAAGAAATGTACAAAAAGCCCCCAATTATTTTCCAAACGTTTCCAAAGCTCGTCCCAAAGTTGTTGTCCTGTGAAATCCTGTGAAAGATGTGCATAAAAATCCGTAGGAATGTATGTCAATTGTGGCTCAAACCAAAACGCACTATGAAACTACATGCTTGATGTGCACATATTATTTTGTTCTTCATCCCCTGGAAGCTCATCCAAGCAAATGTACTCTGTATTACAAAGGTTCATAAAGAATCTGGCCATGTTTTTGCACGTTGTTCTAACATCAGGATCCAATTTCCAGCAATCTTGCAGCTGTCCATATCTGAAATAAAAACTTTCACTTTATGACTTCATTATATACAAACTTATACACATCTTTACTTGGAAAATTTACATTTCCGGTGATGCAAATAATGGTTGCGGTAACCGCATCCCGTTCTCAAGCTCTGCTAAAAATTGAGGAGTCCAGTTTAGTCCAGCATATGGCGTCTGACCTGTAATTATACCCATCACCAAACTTATAATAAATTGCAGCCACAACATGAAAACTTCACAAAAAAAACTTACCCAATGAAAATATTTCCCAGATTGTAACACCATATCCCCAAACATCGGATTTGCAAGTAAACTCCTTTTTAGCCAAAGACTCGTACGCCCACCATTTCCAAGGGATAGGCTCTTGAGACTGCTTTACGTAAATTTCATACTCCTCCAGTTTTCGAGAGAGTCCGAAATCCCCAATTTTACAGACATTTCCTTCCCCCAAAAACACGTTTCTCGTTGAAATATCCCCGTGCACAATCCTCTTTTTAGCAATGTACTCCATTCCTCGGGCAATCTGGAAGGAAAAACTGCAAAGCTCTGAAAAACATACAATTTCCTCTTCCTCAAGTAAACCTGGAGCAGTGTGGTCCTTGTTTTGAATAACATGCTTCTTTTTCCTTAAGAAAGTATGAAGAGATCCATTGGAACACAGTTCCGTTGCAATATGTAAAATGCCTAAATAAAAAAATGAAAATTTACAGAAAAATTAATTTATTAAAAACCAAAAAATTCGTCAAATTACCATAACGAATTTCTGCAACATAAGCCCCAATAAATTTCAATATATGTTTATGTCTGCCAAGATAGCACAGGATGGTAACCTCACTGAGAAAGGTCTTGAAGGTTAATTTCGTGCAATTGTCATTTGGCATTTTTATCGCTGCTTCCGTTTCATCCACCATTCCCTTGTAAACTACGCCGAATTTACCAGCGCCCAGTATTCTGTTTGTATCAATTGAGATCTGCTCTTTCTTCAGTTCATATTCTGAATTAAATTTTAGACCTCTGATCCCATCCCTATCAAAAGTGTTTCCTGTCCTTTCCTCTTCAACTTCTGTTGATAATGTTCCTTCTTGAAATTGGATGATATCAACCTCTGAGAGAATTTCGTTTGCTTTCCGCAACCGCCGGATGTGACATAAAGTAATTAATGAAAGGATGAGGAGAAGTGGCAGGAAAATAATTAGTAGAATAAAGATTGTGTCCATCCCTGTAGAAACGTTGTCATCAATTCCTGATGAATTTGACTGATTGGTTCGGTTGTTTGCAGCAAAAGTGCCGTTTTGGGTATTGGAAAGTGGTGGCAATGAATTTATTGGAACTATAACTTCTCTTGGGACAGTCAATGTGTCCATGCCAGTAGAAACGTCGTCATCAACTCCTGAGGAATTTGACTGATTTGTTGGATTATTTCCAGCAAAAGTTCCGTTTTGGGTATTGGAAAGTAGTGGCAATGAATTTGTTGGAACTATAACCTCTCTTGTGACAGTCGATGTGTCTATGTCAGTAGAAACGCCGTCATCAATTCCTGATAAGTTTGACTGATTGGCTCGGTTGTTTCCAGCAAACGTGCCGTTTTGAGTATTGGGAAGTGATGATGATGAATTTGTTGGAACTATAACTTCTCTTGTGACAGTCGATGAACCATTTGAATTATATGATGAAAATCCAGTTGTGGTTTGCAGATTAAATATTCCAGTACTAATAGCTGTGCTGTCGTATGGCGGTGAATTCATCGCAAACAATGCAGTTTCAGTTTCACCATCGTTCAAATTTAAAGCTGATATGGTTGTTTCAATAGGCTCTTCTGCTTTTCTCCCTGATTTCCCAGGAATGCACTTTGCATCCACACTGCAAGTGAGTACTTGATACTCACTTGATCTATCATAGAAAAACTCTGCCGGAGTTTGAAACCCATTTACATCTTTCCACCAAACTTTCCCAATTCCTCTTTCACCAGGTCTTGAGTCATAAGCAACAACCGATGTCCAATTATGTTTGTATATAATTGTACCCACAGGAACAACGTTGCTATACACAGCAACATTCCCATCTACCAGTGTATATTTGCCGCAATTTGTTTCCACTCCTCTTGGAATAGTTAGCACTTCCACATGTTCCTTTTCTTCATAGCGTCTCATGTAAAATGATATTAAGCAGGTTTTGTTTAGCTCGCTGTAGACTCCCGAAGAAACTTCTCCTTTATGCCATACGCGACAAGCGTACAAGGGAGAGCCATCAAGTGTTTCGTAGCCAAAATTGTGCATGTTTGCTTTGTCTTCAAGAGTTAGTAACGCTGCAGGAACCCAACGATGCCGATGGCAGCCTAAACGATCAACAATTTT
Source organism: Orchesella cincta (assembly GCA_001718145.1). Taxonomy (NCBI): domain Eukaryota; kingdom Metazoa; phylum Arthropoda; class Collembola; order Entomobryomorpha; family Orchesellidae; genus Orchesella; species Orchesella cincta. The sequence goes on from LJIJ01000495.1 coordinate 22,167, forward strand.
TGTGTGAGAAAATGTACATTACGGTTAGCTTATTTAAATTCCTTACCTTTACAGTTGTACAAAGAGTTGATGGTATCAGCGTCGAGAATACTCAACCCTGGGGTTCTCTCGTAACCACAAACGACATCAGAATTGGGGACAGGTGGCCAAACACCAATACACGATTTGCATGGGGGATGCATTTGGCTTGCATAGTCAAAAAATCCTTTTGAATCATATAAAGAATCTATTTTATCTGGTTTATTACTACAATTTTGGAACGTTAAGTAGTTATCACGATCTTGGCGTTGGTGCTCGTGTCCCAAGCAGAGTGTGTGACCAAGCTGGTGAATTATTGATGCGATGGTCCAACATTGTTTTCCAATTTTTATAAATTGCTCTCCACCGGTTTTGCAAACGTATGCATTTCCACAAAAATTGGCACTGTTGACCACTTGAATACTGACATAGTCTTTGGTTCCTTTCATCCAGGGTTGGAATCTGATGCAAGTCTTTTGCTCAAACTCGCCAAAAGCTTTGAGAGCAATATCCTTTTCAGTTTCCGTGAGATAAGAATCAAATTTAAAAGGAACGATGCCGTTTGGCCACTTTTTTGGACGTTTGCCTTCTTTTGCATTGTTTGTTTCATATTTCCCCGTCAGCCATTCATCATGAGTGTCACAAGCGTAGCAGTTTGCTAACGCAAACAGTGCAAAAAACTGAATGAAAACACAAATTACCTTTGATTTTAGGTGTCGTTTTACCCCAAAATCAACTGTGCTTTGCTTCTTCTTCATGTTTTCGTATTATAGTTGGGACAACTAAGAATATAGATAGAAGATTGAGGAATACTGAGTTTGGAGCAACACTCTTTGATTAATTCAGTTAATTGAATGGTTGAATGCATGCTCATTTGGAGTCAAGGGCATAATTAAGACAGCTTAGGAAATACGAAATGTTATAATTAGTTTTGTCATTTCATTAACGTTTTCCTATATTTCTTGGAAGAGTTTTTATGAGAGTGTATTGTCCTGAATACAATGTAAAGCGGATGCAGTTCAAGACTGTCAGTTGAAATTTATCATTAAAAGAGTACATTTTTAATTGGTACGTTGGCAGAAACTAATGGAATATAACAGATGCAAAACATCAAGACAAGTTTGAAATTTGACGTATAAAAATTATATAATTAGCAACAAACGTTCATTCTAATAGCACTCCTGCAGCAAAATATAGTCCAGTAACTCAAACATTTTCGCGAAAATCCCATTAGTATCCTTATCGATTGCATGTGGTTTGCAGAAAAGAAAAGTAAATTATGGGCTTGGATTAACCCATTCAGTTTACTTGCCAAATTCATTTCTGTACCAAGGAAAATTCTAATGAAGAAACTGTGGTTTTTAATCGCTGTGGTTTGGAGGTTAAACCGAGTTAGTTGAATATTTTATATTAAACTTTTATAATGGCATGCTTCGTTTCCCATAGATTTAAACGCTAACGAGTTAAAAACATTTCAGATGTAAAAAAAACCTGTTCGGCGCTTATCCAGAATATCGAATTAATTCGCTGCCATAGGATTACAATATTTTAGTAAGCTCAAAAGTTCCAAGAAAGATGAAAACTGGGGAATTAAATATCGTTGATGATAAACGAAATGATGACATATTCACGAAGAACATCACGTCATCTTGTGAAAATCAATTAAAAGAACCAGAGTCATCAACGTTCAAATATTCTATGTGGTCAGCCTTGGTATTTCTGTCATTCTCTCTTCTTTTCATGGTTGCATTCAGTGTATATATTTCACTCCGGCTTCATAAGATGAAGGCATTTTTGTCTGAAGCTGACGTCAAACAATTTAGAAAAGGACGACTTCAGCGAACAAAGAAAGGAGATGCTATCATTGACGGAGTGGTTTGCGGGGAAAATATAAAAGTTTTAAAATTCGATAGGGAACACGAGCTGACGCGAGAGGAGATAACAATAGGTGTGAATCAGTAAAACGGCAATGTTTAGGAAATCAACATAAAACATTAAAATTAGTATATTACTTTTTATTTTTACAGACAAGGAAAAGATACTTGGATTTGGTAATTTTGGAATTGTTTACAAGGGTACGGCTAAAGGAGTTCCAGCTGCAATAAAAATGCCAAATGGAAACTGCACAAAAGGAACATTTAAAACATTTTTAAGTGAGGTGAAAGTACTCTGCTTTCTTGGTATGCATCCAAATATTTTAGAATTTTTTGGAGCTCACGTGAAAGAAATTCGACGGGGTAAGTAGGTTATAAAATTTCTATAAAAAATGCAAACCATGAAGAAAATATATTTAAAAAATTTGTTCAATTAGGAATTCTTCACATTGCCACTGAGCTCTGTTCAAACGGTTGCCTGGAAAGTTTTCTGAGAAAAAAGAAACATGTTATGCAACGCAATTGTGCGTTTGATCCCGATATCGATGCAGAAGAAGTCGTATCGCTTTATGAGCTACACAAATTTTCTCTGGAGATTGCAAAAGGAATGGAGTACATTTCCAGTAAAAAGGTTGTGCATGGAGACCTATCAACAAGGAATGTATTTCTGGATTATGAGAACGTCTGCAAAATTGGGGATTTTGGACTATCCCGAAAACTGCAGGAGTATGAAATGTACATGAAAAATTCTTACGATCCCATTCCCTGGAAGTGGATGGCGTATGAATCCCTAACTAGACGGGAGTTTACTTGCAAATCGGATGTTTGGAGTTATGGTGTAACTGTTTGGGAAATTTTTAGCTTAGGTAAGCAATCCTCTTAAGACAAAAAAATTTTCATCACACAAAATGTATGCAGTTAAAAAACTTTCCTAGGTACCGCACCATATGCCGGTTTAAGCTGGGCACCAACGTTTGCTACCGCTCTAGAGGAAGGACTGCGGCTTCCGTTTCCCGCTTATGCGACTGCCGAAATGTACAATAATTTCTAATTAAAATTAATGATTACACAAAAAATTTAAAAGGAATTATTCTGTGTGATATTTAAAATTCTTAAAGTTACAAGAGACTGAACGACTGCTGGAATCTTGATCCTAAAAAGCGGACGACTTGTAGCTCTATGCTGAACTTCTTTAAGGGGTACTGTGATAGTGAATATGTCGTTCTAGAACTACCAGATGTAGATATTTCATCTGATGACGAACCCTTTCGAGATCAATTTAAACTGGACGAAGATGCTACGCGTGAATATGATACTCTAGACGAATCCGTACTTGTAAATATCGTTCAGAGCTTCCAAGAAAATATTGGCATCGAAGAAACCCGTCTTTAGATGGAGATGGTTTGCTTAGAGCTCGGTTCAATTAAATTTGACACCGAATTTATCAAATCAATTGACAAATCGCTTGAATTGACTGGCCCAGATTCTGTTCTTTTCATTTGTGAATTGCTTTCAAATCAGTTCACATGTATGAACTGATTTCAATTAAAATGTTCAACGCAAGCATTTTGCTGTACACCAATCATGTTTATATTAATTATGGCTTATTAATTAAATAATATTATTAATAGAAGTATGAATTTTACTTCAAATTAAATTTTAAAACTTTATATAAATGTACTGGAACTGTATACAAAGGGTTTGCAAAAGGAGTACAGGCTGCAATTAAGCGACCAAACCGTAACTGTGCAGAAGTTGCATTTAAAAGTTTACTCGCTGAGATTAAAGTCCTAAGTCATTTTGGATTCCATTAGAACGTTGTGAATTTTCTTGGCGCTTACGTGAAAAAAATACGCAAAGGTTTTAGCAAAACATGTTATTCTTGGAATTCAGTGGTGCCACCGCATGTTTTTTACATAAATGGTGTCAGGTGTCCTCTGTGTGGCTACGGAATATTGTCCGTACGGATCTAAGGAAACGTTTTTAAGAATAAAAGAACACGTTTAGTTGGAAAATAAGAAAAATGCACAAGAAATGGTTGCAGCAGACACTGTTAATTTATATGATCTTCATGGCTTTGCACTTGAAATTGTGAAAGGAATGGAGTACATTTCAGTGAAGAAAGTTGTACACGGTGATCTCTCTACAAGAAATGTGCTGTCGGATCAAAATTTGACCTGTAAAATTGGAGACTTTGGATTGTCTCGCAAGCTTTTTGAGTATGAAAAATATTCCAAAAAGTCACAAGATCCATTGCCTTGGCGTTGGATGGCTTAAGTCGCTTACAAAGCGAGAGTTTACTCTCAACTCCAATGTTTGGAGCTACGGAGTAACTATTTGGGAAAAATACACTTTGGGTATTGATTATTCATTAAAATAATAATAAAAAAGTCTGAATTTATCACAATTAAATATGTTGTATTTAAGTGTTATTTTTTATGAGATAGGTCGTGAACCTTATGGTGGCATAAACTAGACACCTAGTTTTGTTGATATTCTCAAAAATGGAGACAGACTCGTAATGCCTGACCACGCAGATGAAAACATGTAAGATATTATTCTGCAGCTTGAATTTGAGTATGTCTAATTAATGTTTTTAAATTTTATATGCTAATCATTTTTAGCTACTCCAAAATGTTTGAGTGCTGGAATCTAAATGGAATTCAGCGACCTTCATATTCTTACTTTATAGAATATTTTAAGTCACTGTGCTACTCTGAGTATGCAGTAGTGTAGGATTTATGTATAGTAAAAAAGTTTTCTTATATTTTGATTAAAAGTAGTGAGTCGGTTCAAATGAACTCAAGATAGTTGGTCGGTGTTGCAATGCAAGCACCCCATTCCTGTCATTGAGTACACTGCCTGGCGGCAATTTCCTAAACACCGTTCTATGTATATTGGGTACATATGTAACAACCCATGATGTCATTTTTTGAAAATTTTCTTTTGGTCATTTCTCCTAGTCGCATGAAAATAAAATCTTAATTTTTTTGGAGTGGGTTCTTAACTATTTGAAGATTTGTTTCTATCATTTTAAGGATTTTATTTTCATGCGACTGGCCAATAAAGCTTGTCAAAGTTTACATTGTTAACTGCCAAAAATTTCGAAAAATCAAATTTTTGGCATGTGTATTAATGGTATTCATAACGTTTTGGAATAGCCAAGTTGTCTAATACTTTTTAGTTTTCATGTAAATAATTATTTTATGTTACATCATAAATTTGAAAAACCACCATATTTAAGTGGAAACTGCAAATTTGAAGTATCTAAAAACTACTTTTTTCTTCTTTAAAAACTTTTATCTGCATATTTAATTCCCGAATCAAAATTTTGTCGCCGACCAATTTTCGTGAGTTCGCGTGATCAGCCTCTAGTCACTATCTATGCTTACGGTAATTTGTTGACCCAAATACATTCTGTCCTACATAAATGTACGCTGCAGAGAGAATAAAAGGTTTGTTAGGAAATCTGTAGTTTCTTTAATATATATTTTGTATTTGCTATCTATCTATGTAACTTAATCCATTCAAGCACATGAATAAAAAAGGGATATTGCGTGCCTTCAAAACGGTTTTATAAGGACGTCTGTAGTATTTATTTGGCTTCCTTTCCTTTCTTCTTAGGATATGCAATCCTGGCTTTAATTCTACATGTGGTATGACACTGCTCTCTACTTAATATCATTATTTAATTAAAATATGCATAAATGTTTTTACCGGTTAAAATAAACAGTTTTAAATTATCCTAATTACAACTAAATATTTAGTTTCTAGCTGTAATGTAAAACAATTGTTTCCGTCTATTTAAAATAAAACATTAATATATGTCGAAATGATTCATCATATTTAACTTTAAAAATGTCACTCGTGGTGTAAGAAAAAATGATATTATATGACAAACCTGTATATTAATCATGAATACACCATTCTTGCAAAATTAATTTTTGGTGTGTTTACATATAGATTTTGTTCAAATCAATTTTAGAATCAAATACTATTATTGGCAACCTGAAAATTGATGCGGGCTTTGGGGCTATTGGAGTAATACAAAATTCACACGTAAAAAGAACACTGAAAACCGAAAGAATTAAGGTTTGTAATAACACAAAGCCCCGTCCAGAAAATCCAATATCTGGTCCAAATGTGAGCCTTTTCATCAGAGAGTATCTATCGCAATTATTAGAAAACAACCATTACTTTGCAAGGTCATCGTCATCTTATAAAATGTGATCTAATGCGTCATACCTCGGGTTCATAATAATCTTTCATGCAGACATTCCTGAAGGGTATTTCGAATTTTGTGAGCAGATAGAACATTGACCTTGGCGCAGTATATTGAGACAACAAAGCATCGCACAAAAGGTGCAGAAAAAATCCACGGAAAATAAGAGTGGACAATCCCTTATGCCAGACTTCAAATGTGAGACAATCTGCAAGCTAAATTGTCAATTTTGCTACAACAAACATATCTCATATAAAGGATAATTTTAATGTGACATAAAACTCTTTTAATTACTTGTAAGCACAAGTAAGTAACGGAGAAACATATGAGCCGAAAACGACAGGCTGAAAGAAACCTTCAACAGCTTCCAGAATCTGCATAGGCCTTTGTGATCTTCCACAATTCTCGTCCAAGCTTCTCTTTCTTTATATTATTAAGTAGTTCAATTATTTTTAAAAGAATTCACGAGCATATCACTCTTGTAAAAAAACCCATAATTAATATTTGTAGCTGAAAAACTTACTTGCATGAATCACATGAAAATGCTCCTCTTCTCGTCATAAACTTCTTTCTCGGAAAGTTCGAAAGGGTCTTAAATTGGAATATAATGCACGACCCACAACTGAAGCAGAATCATCAATGAGTCCATGCATACAAGAAACCCATTTATGCTGGAGAAAGGCGACCACTGCAAAAAACCAGTTGTAGCCGATTGCACTCGCCCAGTGAGGATTGGATCTCACAGTAGAATGATTCGAAGGATGTGAAAGTTTCGGAGTGATTGTAATCCATGTGTTCCTAAAATCAGAAAGTTTTATTTAACATAAACAAAATAAAATTTCGTAAAACTGAATTTCCCACATATACCAGTGGCTTCATCAAGCTCTCTGAAGTATTTAAGATGAAGAACCGCATTTTCTAAAATTATCGGGCCATTAAAGTCGCCCCAATGAGTACAACATCTCTGCAAAGTTTTGTGTCCTTTCTGAGTATGTTATGTGGGTTAATCTCCCACACTTCAAAAATTTCAGAAATTCGTTGCCCCGAAATAGGAATGAAATGTAGCTGTAAAATCATTAAATAATTATTTGAAGGTTCAATACGTTAAATTTTAAAAGATAGGCAACTTACAGATAACAGCCCCAAACGTGCACAAAAACGTGGCGAAATGACTGAACTACTTCAAAAGCGTTATTTCGAGGCGTTTTTTATGGAAATATAGGATTCCCCAAGGCCGGCGTTTACGATGACAGCTATTAAGAATGAGAATGGAAGATATTTAATAAGAACGGATAGACTGATGGCGTCTAAAGTTTCAATCCATAACATATATATATAATTCAAAACCTAGAGACAGTTTAAAACACTTTTCGTAGCAACATATTCATTGTCATATAAAACTACTTACATTGAACGGAATACGCCCCCATTGGGTAGATGCAGCAGCTCCAACACACCCGAAAACAAAGCGTTATCAAATCCAATAATACTTCCACATATTAATAACCAAATGCGTCGGAAAAATCTCATATAAGTTCATGGTTTTTAGATACCAGAAATCGGCAAGATCTCACAACACCTGACAATTGCCTTCTTGGAGTACCAGATAAGGGAATTAAAAGACATATCCAACATTAACCCAATGCAATTAAATACTTACAAATTATAACACAAGTTTAGTAAGGATTGAAAAGTGTATATTATAACTCCCCTACCTTTTTGCCAGATCGCGGGGTTATTCTATATTAAGCAATTTCTTGGAGGAACACAAATAAATGGTATCAAACCATACAATGTTTTGCAATCCCATTATTCTATTCATCAGGAGTTGTTTAATCGAGATCCAAATTTGATTCTAAACGGAGCAGGAGATTGGGAAAGGGTCTCGTTCATTTTGAATCTTTTTACAAGTTATGTCAATGACTATGAAAATATATACACAGGCGAAGAAAAACAACCCCTTTTCAGAAGAAAGCAACTCACTACTAAGGAAATATCTGGTTTTGACATTACAAACGGAGGAGTGTCCACAACCTTTAATTATCAGTCCGGTATGAACACGTAGAGTGTGGTTAAATTAATTGGCTATTTCATGCGATGGCTTGTTAGCTGGAATACATTGTATAACTTAGCATAAAACAGGAAACGGATTCAATTATCGTCTGTAGACATATGCTGAGTAAGGGGTATTTGAAATGAAGATAGTATCGTCTGATTTTAATGGCAATGTCGATGGGCTAACGTAGTGATATATTATGTCATCATGAAGCATATACGTTAATAGTTAATTGTTACGAAATATTACGTGTAGTTATACGAAAATATTTGTATACGAGAATAAAAAATGGTGTATAATGGAAGCAGAGCCCCCAAAATAGGGAAGAGATGCATTGGCCCGATTTTGCCACAACTTTTTCAGACATACTACCGGACGCACCGGCGTATCTGCTGTTGAAGTGTGACCCAAGACAAAGCTGTGGCTCGACTACTTGGTTTGAGTTATGAAAATTAACTGTTTTTTTATTTGGTACAAAATTGGTATTTATAGTAAAACACTAACAATGAATATGATAGAAGTACCCACACAGAATGAAATACGCTGGAGAAACCGCATTACGTTAACGGAAAGACGTTGTTGCTGACGCAACTTAAAAGTGACAAGACAAAGTCAAACATGATTCATAATTCCAAGTAAAATACCCTTACGAGAGGTTAATGTGTGCGTCATTTCCAGGAAACAAGAAAATGCACACGTACGCACTGAAAGCATTGAAATACGACATAATACAAAGAAAACATCTGTAAAATTTGTAAATACTATGCATATTTTGAGAGAGATAGTGACGGTAAATCAGGACGAAGAAAACTCTTAGACATGATGGTGATGATGTCAATTTTTCCTGTTCGAAATGGTTTGCATTTCGCAACAGTTATCTTATTTTGTTATAGCAGATAGTAGCACATATACAAATTTTAAACAAGAATTATGAGAAGTTCACATAACAAAAATAATTCAGGTTTTTATTTGTGTTTTTTGACAAAAATATTTTTCGCATGGCATTGTAAAGACACAGTAATCTACAGTGCCAGTGCAAAATGACTGTTATGAAAACTTAAATTCGCCAAAATCTTGTGTAAATGAGCCTACTTATCAACCAAAATGAGATCCTAGACATATTTTACGACGTAGAATTCAAATCTAACCTCAGAATTGCAATTTTGTCGATCCTAGTACAAAATATTTTGAACTCAAATTTTAAAAACTAATACCGCCAAAACTGTACGTTTTTTAAAAACGGAAAAAAGCCTACCTTTTAAATTTAGTTAAGTTTTAATTGCAAAAGGAATCATGTTAATATTTTTAACCGTTTTTTTCACAAAACTGGGAAAACTGAATCTTTACAAAATTTCCCATGATTTCAAAACTTGGGATTTTAAAAAGAAACTACTTTACATAGTTACGTACTTACACAAGTACTATCAACTGACGAAATATCAGCGATTTTTAATTTTTTCTGAAGTAAGCTCCTTGAATGCTCAAATAGTTACTCAGTTACTTGCCAAATTAGTTTTTGAAGTGTACATAATATTTTGTTCAAATTAATTTTAGAGTCAATAATTATTGGCAACCTGAAATTGATGCGGGCTTTGGGGCTATTTGGAGTAATACAATTTCAAATGTAAAAAGAACACTGAAAACCGAAAGAATTAAGGGTTTTGTAATAACAAAGCAGCCCAGTCCAGACAGCCCAATATCCGGTCCAAATGTGAGCCTTTTATCTAGCCGAGATATCTATCGCAATTAGAAAAACAGTATTACTTTTACCTGTACATCTTATAAAAATCTGATCTGAATACGTTCATACCTCAGGTTCATAATATTCTGCAGGACATTCCTGAAGAATATTTCTAAGTTGGTGAGCATAGACATTGACCTTGCCACAGTATATTGAGACAACAAAGCATCGAACAATCAGGTGCAAGAAACTCCATGGAAAATAAATGGAGTGGACAATCCCTTTATGGGACACCTCAAATGTGAGACAATCTGCAAGCTAAATTATTATTTTGTTAAGACAAACATCTAAATCACTTATCTGAATCAAACATATTTAAATGTTAAAAAATCGATTTGTTACTTGTAGGCTTAAGTAGTAGACATTGAGAACATATGAGCCGAAAACGACTGGCGAAAAGAAACTTTCAACGGCTTCCAGAATCCTGCATAAGTTTTTGTGGTCTTCCACTATTCTCGTCCAAGCTTGTCGTTCTTTATTGATTTCAGCATTTAGAAATCATTTTTAGAAAAGAATGAGTTTATCATTTATGCAAAAGCTTACTTGCATGAATATCCACATGAAGAAATGCTCCTCTTGTTGTCATAACTTTTTTCTCGGAGAGTTCGCAAAGGGTCTTAAATTGGAAATATAATGCACGACCCACAACTGCTAGCAGAATATCAATGTAGTTCCAAGCATACAGAACCCATTTATGCTGGAGAAAGGCAGCCACAGCAAAAAACCAGTTGTAGCTGATAGCACTCGCCCAGTGAGGATTGGATCTCCAGTAGAATGATTCAAATGATGTGAAATTTTCGGAATGATTGTACATCCCTGTGATTCCTAAACGAAAGGAAGTTTTTATTTAGTATGAAATAGAAATTTAATTTTTTTAGTCATGATTTGTTAACACACCGGTGGCTTCATCTAGCTCTCTGAAATATCTCAGATGAATAACTGCATTTTCTAAAATTGTCGAGGTCATTATAACCGCCCCAATAAGTACAACATCTCTGCAAAGTTTTGTGTCCTTTCTTGAGTATGTAATATGGGTCAATCTCCAGATTTCAAAAATTTTCAGAAAATTGTTTCCTCGAAATAGGAACAAAATGTAGCTGTAAAATGTATGCTCGTTAAATAAATATTTGACGATTCAATAATGCAAGTGAGTTAAATAACTTACAGAAAACAAGCCCAAACTTGGCCCAAAACGTGGCGTAACGACTGAAATACTTCAAAAGCGTTATTTCGAGGCATTTTTATGGAATATATGATTCCAAGGCCAGCGTTTACAATGACAGCTATCAGAATGATGTGGGATATCATAGACGGTAGACTGAGCCGCCTGAAATTTCATTTTATTATATGCAACCTATAAATTTAAAAGCTATAGTGATGTCTTTATAATATGGCATGAAATATTACTTGAACGATAGCTTTGTAGATGAGCGGCTCCACACTCCCGAAAACGGTATCAATCCAATAATACTTCCCATTATAACTAATGGTCGAAAATCTTCATATACGTCACGGTTTTTCTCGTATCCGTGATTAGAGATTATAAACTGATTGCTTTTGAGACAATAAGAATTCAAGTTGTTTCAATTAAATACAGGCGATTGCATTGTTTTTAATATAAAGTTTACTGAAGTATTTTTAGCGTACCTTTTTGCAGATCCGGATTTGCTCTGATTCAACATTTTTTTTGGGTGTGGTACCAAGCCATCAAAGTTTTGAATTCCATATTTTTTCATCAAGTTGTTTAAATCGAGATCCAAATTTGTTTCTAACGGCGCAGGAGATCGGGAAAGGGTTTCATCCATTTCGGACGCTTGATATAAATTATCTTAATGTCCGTAAAAATATTACACAGGCGAAAGAAACCATGTTTTTCAGAAGCAAACAACTTACTACTATGGTAATGTCTGGTTTTGACTAGTTTTGATACTGCAAACTAAAGAGTGTCAACAACTTTTAATTACAATAATGGACACTCAGAGCTATTTCATGTAAAGGCTTGCTAGCTGGAATATATTGTATAACTTAGCGTGCAAACAGGAAACATATTTAATTATCGCCTGGTAGACAAATGTTGAGTAGGGGGTAATATGAAATGAAAATTGGGTCTTCTGATTTTAGTTACTTTGAACAGTTGCGGCTAGGCAGGCATATGTTTAGTTGCCGTTTTGGCAGCTATATTCAGCTGCCTTTAACATGGATAGGATAGAGAACGGCAGCCGAATTCAGTTGCCCTACCTTTTTCATGCGGTTGATGGAGGTTTAGAGACAACCTTTTAATCCCTATCGAACGAGCGCACCCAATTACCTAAAAAACTTATTACCAACCATTTTCAACCTTTTTTGAAACATCGCCTATCCTGCCCGTTACAGATTTACAAGGCAGCTGAATTTAGCTGCCCGGCAGCTAAATATGCCTGCCTCGTCGCAACTGGTAAAAGGCAATGTCGATGGGCTAACGTAAAGATATAATACGTCATCACGAGGTTATATACGTAGTTATCTTATTTTGCTATAGCAGATACAAAAATTTTAAACAAAAATTTTTTTCTCAAAAGATTTAAAGTTTTAAATTTTGATTCAAAAGTGATTTTTTGACAGATTTATTTAAATTTCTGCTACAGCTTACCAAACAAACATAAATGCAAAAATCAAGCTCGAATTATTTCATATAGTCAGCAGTGGCACATGGCGGAACTAGAGGTCCGGAGGCCCCGGTACAAGAAATACCTTGAAGGTCCCTTGTATTTCTCAAATACCAGATGAATGACTTTTAACGACATTAAACATTTATATGGTGCAAATATATACATTCATGTATTTCGAGAGTTGTCGCCATCGCAAACGCACCAGTAACTTACCCATTTTATATACAAGCAGCATTACAAAAGTGAAATCTTTGCCATATAAGAGATGTCATGTTAGGTAAAATTGGAAATTAATGATTGCAAACAAACGTTTTATAGTGCTAAATTATGTTCATTGTTTTAACGTTTGTTTTTGAAATGTGGCAGTTGTTCACTGACAACAAAAGTAATGAAGTATATAGCACGGGATGAAAATCAAATTTTTAAAGTTTAAAGCATACCTTTTGCTTCGCCTAGTTTTGGTACAAAGTTGGTGACAAAGTTGGTCAGATACGTACTTTGTGCAGTTACATATAAAACTCGCGGATTACTCATTCAGCGCGCATTGTTTCACCCAAACAATGCGAAAGTAATTGTAATTACGGAGGGTTTGTTTCTGAATAAAATTAAATGAGTATTTAAGTACTTATTCAGTTCCGTTATTTCAAATATTTCAAGCGTTACGTTAAAGAGTTATACTAACATAGGATTCCTATTCAGTTGGTCACCTTGCTTTCGAGAAACAAGCACAAGTTTTGGCAAAAAAATTATACAGTGACTCTGAGTAATAGGTTTACATACATACATAAAAAAATTACACCAATTTTCGATAAAATATTTCAAACATTAGTAGATATAATTGACTTCAACTACGAAACCAGTAAATATTTCTAAGTAGTTCAAAATCAAATTAAAAATCCTTCTTTGGCCTCGACCCCGAGGGCCCCAAACCTCCGTGGGCCCCAGTGCGTCGCACCGGCTGCACACACTATAGTTCCGCCACGGATAGTCAGTTCAAAACGATTTGCTTTAAACGACCCAGATAAACTTAATTTTTTTATAAAAAAGCTTCACAGTATTGCAAAATGTTTACTATTAGCTATATTATTGATTAAAATTGAAAAGCTGTGAACTGGAATATTTTTGCGAAGAGCTTTAGACGCAAGGAATCTTAAACTACAATCAATTTTCTCGACATTGCTCTAACATTTCCTTCAGTTTTACAAAACTAGGTCGACTGGCTGGGTCCAAATTCCAACATCTGAGCATTTTGGTATACCTTAAACAAATAGTAGGATGATACATCAATAAAAAAGTTTGTATTTGCAATATTAAAACAAAATTTTCATACATTTCATCACTGTTGTAAGCCGGTTCTTCCAATCGCACCCCTTTTGTTAATTGTGTCCAGAAATTGAGACCACCATCAATTCCTCTGTATGGAAGTTCACCTGATAAAGTCAAAAATTTAAATTCATTACTGAATTAAAAAGAAACCTGTTGATTATTATTTATTTGGCAGACCCAATGAATATATTTCCCAAAGAGTAACTCCAAACGACCACACATCCGTTTTCTCATTAAACTCCCTTTTCCGAAGCGCCTCCGGAGCCATCCAACGCCAAGGCAACGGCTCGTGGCCCTTCTTAACATAATTTCCAAACCCAGAAAGCCGACGGCTAAGCCCAAAGTCTGAGATTTTAGCAGTTTTGTCATGTGCCAACAAAATGTTTCTTGTGGCCAAATCTGCATGCACTACCTAAAAACCCATGGATATAGCATTATCAACTTATATCAAAATTAAGTGTTTTTAAGTCTAATCGAACCTTTTTACTAGCTAAAAACTCCATTGCACTCGCAATGTCACAAGACCATCGTAGCAAATCTGCAGAATTGGGACCGGACTCGCTCTGAGAATTAACTGCGCTAGTAACCGGCTCGTTTATTGGAATACCTTCAAATTCTAGAATATCCTCATCGGCACTGGATGGTGTCAGGTTTTCCATTCTATAGCAGGGAAATACATAGCAATGTTGTCAAAAAATTTAGATGTTTAATTGCAGGTATTAAATCGACGCATACCTAACTTCTAAATGTTCTTCTGTAGTTAATTGTAAGTTATTGGGAGATGTGCCACCGGTTTCCTTTTTTACTGAAGCTAAAATAGCCCTTAAATACTTGTCAAGTGAGCCCAGTGAGCAAAGTTCAAGAAAAACGTATATCTTCCCTATAAATATGTAGTAAGTCTCCATTTACATTTAATCCAATATAAATCAACATGTGATGTATATACGGGACCTTTCTTAAGTTCCTTTGTGTACGCTCCAAGAAGACCCACAATGTTCTCATGTTCTCCAAGGTGGGATAGCACTTTAATTTCTGACATCAATCCCATTACGGCTAGATGAGGACAGCGGGCTTTTGTAGTTTTAACCGCAACTTCTGTCTCCAGTTCTGAACCTTCTTTTTGAATGGTTCCCCTGTAAACCGTACCAAAGGCCCCTTCCCCCAATTTCGAATTTCGATCTTCAAACAAATCAGAATTTTTCATTGGTTATAAATTTGAGTTCCATAAATATTTTTTTAAATCATATTTTTGAAACCTATTTTAAACCAAGTTTTGAGTAGCTCCAGGTCTTTATTGTAGGCCGCAGTTATTACAGAACATAAGCTATTCTCTGCTCCATCTAAATCTTCGGCAGGAGAACCTTGGTGGAACACCCTTAAGTCTTCGCTATTTAATCTGTACTTGTACAGCCTTAAGCGTTTGTATAGAACTACTAAGCCCACCAAAGACAAAATTAGCAACAGAGACACTCCCACAGCCCAGATTGAAGTTAACGACGAAGTCAACGCTGGTTCGTAACCGTTTTTGGGTTCAGAGGGTTTTTGAACAGTAGAAACCCCTGTTATTTTAGTAAAAAAACTTGTTAAGCAAGGGATTATAATTTTGACACATAAATTAATTACGTTTACCCTTTTCCTCAAATACGTACTGCGACGAATTTACATACGACGCATTTTCAACCAGTTTCCACCAACCCATTTGTCTTGCGCCCGGTGCTGGACGTCGGGGATTGTCAAAAGCTTCGTATAACACAACCTTTGTGTTCGTCATTGAAGCCCAGCCATCCATCTTTTCCCAGAAAGTTACCAAATTCCGGTTATTTTCCTCCAAATCCGTTTTATTCGTGTATTCCCACCCCGTGTAAAATTCCACTGGTAAATTTGGCTCATACAATTTAACATTCTGTTGACATTCTCCAAAAGCTCGAATGAATCGTTGTGCCATTGCTTCCGCTCCGTTGATAACATCACTTTCTTTAGCAGTCATGTAAAACATGATGCGTTTCAAGTATGGAAATAGTGGGGTAATGTGAGATGCTAGCTTTTCATTCGCATTTCCACAAAAAATTAATGACATTTGTGCCCCGAGCTCGTAACCCGGATTATTTTTTAGTTCGTTAAGAGCATAGCTCAAAAACTTCTCAGCAGTTGGCAAAGTTTGTTCTGAATAACCACTTAAATAAATGTATAGTATTTTCACAGTTCCTTTGTGAATTTCATTCGCCTCGTCGGCGAGTTGTTTTGCAAGAATAAATTTGGTGCGGTCAGGTGCATAAACATTTAGAAGGACTGTCATTAAAACCTCGATGGGAAAATTAGTTGGACTTTGATGAACCTTGTTATATGTCGCAACAGCGGATGGAATCAGCGCTATACTGTTGACTAGAACATTTCAATTATATAAAGTTTAAATGTTTAGTAAACAAATTATCAACAGTAATTTCCGTAATCTTTACCTCTTTTAGCAGACCTCGCATAGTATTTGGACATCATAACTGTATTAAATTTTGATGATATCTTTGCAATCATTGGAATTAGACCGTTGACATCGTAAGCTCCCCAAACGTCTTTATCCGCAGTGGCAACATACGGATCAAACCAAACCGCTAGATGCGATCGATTAAAGGAATCTGTCTGTGATGACAAATTATGTATATTACTGTAGTTCGTGTCTCATTATGCGAAACTGGTATATCAAAGCTTACTTTGGACGCTACTGTAATTACAAACAGGCTGAAAACTATTGATATCCGTACTAAATACATCCTGATTAATTTTGACGAGGTAGTTTCGCCACGAAAAAGATGGACGTTTTTATTCAAAATTAATTCAAGTATTTGGATTCCACTCGAAACTGTAGTAATGTATGTGACATGAAAAGTCAATCTTAAAATAGTTGCTGCACTTTCGTCATTCTTTGGGTTAAACCGGATGTTTTTGTGGATGTGCACGAGTTTAAAGCTATGGTAGCTACTTTCGTAGATCCCACATCCGTCATTCTTCGAAATTGCATGCCATACTGAGTTGAGTTTCACTGAATTATTTGGTGTTTAGCCACAGCTTACGTATTTTGGAAAACATTGCATAATTCTGCCCGTTTAACCTACCAAAATGAAATTCTACAAATAAACTGCAATAATAGTTGAATGAATCCTAGGAATCTAATAATCTTAATTTTTATGAAAACAATGAAATTGTCTATAATTTTTTGTCTATTACTGTATACTGCAAGAAAATAATATGATCCTTAAGACTACTGACTGATTAGTTTTTACTTGTACGAAATTATTTTCAAAAAGCTATTGGAATAAATGTTGAATCAGTAGCTGTAATTAATTCCCCGCTATACTTTATTTTTGCTCAAACCCAATAAATTATAAATGACAAACCACAAAAAGTTAAATTAGAGTACAATGAAAATGTTTAGGGTTTCCAAGACTAGGCGTTCTTGAAGCCAGTTAGCGAGTGGATGAACGCCGTGAGCGACTACGACTGCGACTCCGAGATCGAGAGACACTGGGAGAGCGCGGATTCCTGCGCACCGGTGGAGAGTCGGTTGGGGAGCGACGGCGGCGACTTCGACGTCGACCAACTGGAGAGGAGCTTCGGCTGCGAGACCTGGAGCGACCCCGATTTCGAGCTCCTTCTTCCTTCACGCGGATGTATGATGTCTCTCCCTGTTAAAAAAGGTAATTTTAGCTCAGCTAAACGATCAGAGAGACCTTGAATGATTGAAAAATGCATTTATATATAAACTACCTCATGGGAGCGGAAGCGAGTGTCATCCATCTTTCGGATAGCATACTTCATGTCATCATAGCGCACAAACTCAACGACCCCATAGCCATCCTTGACGTCAGCGTAGCAGACATCTCCCGCTTCACGAAAGTGGTCTTTCAGATCTTGCCAGCTGCCGGAGGGAGGGAGCCCTGTAAATATAATTCTCAATTATGATCCAATTCTCCTTAAGAAGTTAAGAGGTCTCAATTTTATCTTAAGGCTGCTTCAAAATTATAATACTAGAAATAGTGAAGTAGCGACGACTAAACTCCGATAGTTGGAGTGATTAAAACAAGAATATATGAACTTGGTCACTTCATATTAAACAAAAACAATGCATTTCATACTGTCATTCCGTCCTGTTCGGTTTCCTCCATGCTTATCCAATCCTATCGTAACAATTCCTCCAAAATCCCCGTTTCCTTTATGCTACTCTACTATTAACGGAGCTCCAGGCTCCTCCAATCCCTATTCCTTTCCATAAATGAATCCTGCCCTTCAATGATCCAGTTTCCGGTAACGGGAACCATTCCCTATCATCAGCAATCAGGAATGCTCCACATCCAATGGGAAATACACGCAAAAATGAATGAGTCACTCACCAGAAACCTCCACCCGATTGACCGAGCGTCTAGTTGATGGCCCTCGAGCAGCCCTAGACCCCCTCCACGGTCAACTCCTCCACTTCGTCCAGGAGCACCTCGTCCACTCCGAGGAACCTCCACTCGAATTCGAAATCCGTCCAAGTTGTATCCATTTCGTTTGACGACAGCATCCTCCGCATCCCTTCAAACAATCAACAAAAAGTAATAAAGCACAACAATCCACCTCCATACTCAATTTAATTAAACACAACTAAATCTTACCGTGGATCTTCAAACTCAACAAACGCAAATGGAGCTCCTCGCCCAAATTTCAAGTCGGTGTTGACGATCTTTCCAAACTTGTCAAAGAGCTCCTCCACGTCACTCATCCTCACATCCGGGGGGAGGTTCCCAACATAGATTCGGCACTCCGTTTCACCTGACATCTTGATTGATCCTGAAAACTAATAATTAAACACGTTCATAATCATTTTAACCAACCAGCTGATTGATAACCTGAAAACCCCCTAATTAAATTGATGGTTGTAACAACTTAACACAATTTACCACTTCCGCAACCTTTGAAACTTTAGGAAAAGATAATCCTGAATTGATAACCAGACAAACTACACAAAAAGGCGACAGCAACTCAACTCCGCTCACTCAACGCAATGCAGATCCTGAGATCTAATGCCGAATGCAGCTTGTGTCTTGTTGAGGATAAAAGTGCTGTCCAGTTTGAATTTCCCGGCTGAGATTTTACTCTATGATTTTGGCTCAACCAACCGTTCCCGAAGGCGAGTAGCGTCTCTTTCTTCTGTTTTTCATAGGATTTTTTTTGTGATGAAATTTTTAACTCGATACCCCAAAAGTCTCGGCGGGTAGTTCAAGTTCTTTTTCTAAAATAATAACAAATACATTCTCTTCAATCTGATTACCTTGTGACTTTAGTAGTTGGCGATAAGTAATTACGGCGATTATTTGACCCGCAGTTAATACTTAAGTACTATTCGAAATGGTACACGGTATTATAATGATTTGAATCTGTTTAATGGGCAACGTTGATACTCAATGGTTTTAAAAGTAATCATGTTTTGAAATAGTTTTTATTCGTCATTTATGTAGATTCGTCGTCAGGCCCGAGCTCGTCGCGAGTTTCTGTACAGAAAAGGAGTGGAAGAGCGGAAGAAAGCAGTACAGGAGAAGAAAGAACGTCTTCTAAAGGCTCTTGAAGGTTTGTCGTCATAATTTTAATTGTAAATTAGTTAAGTTGCTAATGATTTTAGGGTGGAAAAGCAGATGGTCGGAGGATTGACACCGACCTGCGAAGGACAGCTCTAAGCTTGCAGAAATCGTTGAAATGGGATGCTCAAGCGCCTGATGTAAGTTAGTCTCAATCATAATCACTTTGAAGAGGATTTAGTAACCATTTTGCTCTTCAATTAAAGGTCGGATCAAGTCAGGATGATGAGTATCGCTGGGCTGGAGTTGAAGATCCCAAAGTCGTCATAACCACTTCAAGGGATCCTTCATCACGATTGAAAATCTTTTCAAAGGTGAGCTTACCGTAAACACCGTTGCTTTAAAGAAAAGATAAGTGTAATGAGCTTTTGTTTTCTAAACAGGAAATGAGACTGCTCATTCCAAACAGCCAGAGCATTAACCGAGGTGGTTTTGAGTTGGGGCATTTGGTTGAAGCCTCCAGAGCTAATGGGGTGACTGACCTTCTCGTCGTTCAAGAGCATCGAGGCGAACCGGATGGATTGATTGTGTCGCATTTGCCCCACGGTCCTACAGCCTACTTCACGCTTTCGGGGGTGGTGATGCGTCATGAGGTGGCTGATATTGGACCCTGCCCTCAGGCTTATCCTCATTTGATTTTCCACAATTTCAAATCTCCGCTTGGGCAACGAGTAAGTTACGAAAAATCGAATTGATCTATAGGAATTTGCTTAAAATTCGTCATATTTTGAATTAAACAGGTGCAAAGTATCTTGAAGTATTTGTTCCCAGCCCCAAAAATTGAAAGCAAACGTGTGATCACCTTTGCCAATCATGATGATTACATCTCCATGCGTCACCACATCCACAAAAAGACTAGCGGTGGAAAGGATCCCGAGCTGGATGAAGTCGGTCCTCGATTTGAACTGAAATGTACGACGTGTTTGTTTAAAACTTTTAAATGTAATTTGCGTAGACTTCGCAATTATTATTAGATGGCTTCTTGAACTTTTCAGTGTACGAAATAAAGCAAGGAACTCTTGAGAACGCACGTTGTGCAGATGTCGAGTGGGCTTGGAGACCTTACATGAATACATCTAAGAAGCGGAGTTTTCTCTAAGGATGGCGGGTGGAGCGTATAAAAGATGCAGCAGTTTAAAAGTACATGATGGGGAGTGGGAATTTGTCTAAAGATTAACTTCTTTCTGTTCTATAATAAATTCTGGTAAAATGTAGGGAACGCAGCCGTGGTTATACAGCTGATTCCGTCAGATGGCTGTCGTGTAGCTATGTACCCTGTAGCCTGTACTTATATGCAGATTCCTGTATGCACATGCCTGTATATGCAGATTCCTGTATGCACATGCCTGTATATGCACATGCCTGTATATGCAGATTCCTGTATGCACATGCCTGTATATGCAGATTCCTGTATGCACATGCCTGTATATGCAGATTCCTGTATGAACATGCCTGTATATGCAGATTCCTGTATGCACATGCCTGTTCTTGTATGCCTATGCCTGTTCTTGTATGCCTATGCCTGTTCTTGTATGCCTATGCCTGTTCTTGTATGCCTATGCCTGCATATACATATACATAAGCTTGCCTCGGACGGAAGGAACCTCACTCTCCCGTTCTCCCCTACATTCCTATAAACTTAGCTAAAGCTGCGTTAATAAATTTTTTTAAATACCTAATTCAGAAACGATTTACAGTATTTTGTGTTTTTTAAGATGCAAAATTCCAATTTACGACTAGTTAATTTTGCTTAAATATTTTTTAAAAATACAATTTTTATTTACAAGTATACTTCTAACTTAAGAATGTGCTAACAAATATTAAGCAACTCTAAGCATGTGTACTTCATATTTACATTTGCATTTAAATAAAAACGAATGTTTCATTTAAAAGTAATCAGAGCTCGTAAAAGAATTTAGCTTAAAGATTACACAAACATTTTCTTCAATTCGGCAAATGTGGGCCGGACATTTGGATCCACATTCCAACACGAACGCATACGTTCATACCTAATTAAGAGATTAAAATAATTAGCTTAATTAGCTTAAAGCTACGATAATAAATTCTATGAATATCAAAAGTTCACTCACATTTCATGATCGCAGTGAGAAGGAGCTGGTAAGCACAGTCCATCCTCAAGCATTTTACTAAACTCTGGGGTCCAAGAAAGCCCTTCGAAAGGTACATCTCCTAAATTGAGTCAACAAATAAAAACATACCAAACATTTCACAACTGGCTTTGATCATTGAATTAAATACGTACCTAATGAGTAAATTTCCCAAAGTGTTACTCCAAAACCCCAAACATCCGTCTTTTCATTAAACTCCATTCGACGAAGGGACTCGGGCGCCATCCATCGCCAAGGTAACGGTTCTTGTTTGGTTTTCACATAATTCGTGTATTCATAAAGTCGGCGGGAAAGTCCAAAATCAGATATTTTTGCCGTTCTATCCATCGTCAGCAAGATATTTCTGGTTGCTAAGTCTGCGTGTACAACCTAAAAATTCAAAATATTTTAAATTAAACCATCGCTATTAACGAAGTTTTAAGTTTAAAGCATAGGCTTACACTTTTAGAGGCTAGAAATTCCATTCCGTTTGCAATTTCACAAGCCCACCGATGAAGATCAGGGGAAGTTGACACCTTTTTTGCTTCAACGTGCTCATCTTCTGCTGGCACATTTAAATACGTTGGACTTTTAACACATTGCACAACCGTGTTTTCATAACTGTGTGATGCAGCCTGGGTATCGACATTGACTCTAATTTGAAAATCCTCATAGCAATTTCCTGTATTAGCATTATTCCCGCTGGGAACGTTTTGTTGGGAATTTGTAAATGCAGAAATATTTCTCCGCAAGTATTTCTCAAGCGAACCAAGCGAGCAGAGTTCAAGAAACACGTATATTTTTCCTAATAAAATACATAAATATATAATTTGCTATTTTTATATAAAATATCACTTAAAATAATTTTTAACCTGTTCTAACTTCCTTTGTATATGCACCAATCATGCTCACAACATTCTCATGTTGACCAATATGCGTCATCACTTTAATTTCAGATAGAAGAGCGCTAATGGCTGTTGTTGGGGATGGAATCTTAGTGGTTTTGATTGCAACCTTTATTTCCTGTTCTTTTTGCACAATGCCACGATAAACTGCTCCAAATGCTCCGCTTCCTAATGTAGCGGTTTTATCTAAAAATAGCCAACGATTATTAGCACATTTTTAATGAATCATTTCATTAAGAAAAAAGTTTTAATGGTACCAATTTTGAAAGCAGTTTTTGATATCTCAAGATCTTTGTTGTAGCGCAAGTTACGGATTCCAGGGATGTAATCTCCTTCTCCAATAGTGTTCTCTGCTCCGTTGTAAAATTCTTTTATTTCATATTCCAGACTTGGGTCATTGCCGGAAGACCTTTTGCGTTGTGGTCTACAAAACACTACTGCTGCAACCAAAACCAATGCAACAAGCAGCAAAGTAATGCCAAGAATCATTAGAATTATCGACATTGTATCTAATCCGGTTCCTGGTGCAGAAACTGTAGGTTCTAAAGTTGAGGTTGTTCTCCGTGGTGGCACAGTGGTTGGGTTATAAGATTGGCCTGGACTAGATGGTATTATTTTCTTGTTCGGAGGTGAATGAAATTTTGGGCGTAAATTCGATGAATCGATGTGCTGTATAGTTGTCGTCGAAATGGATTCTTTTGGAGTTGTCGTCGAAATGAATTCCTTTGGAGTTGTCGCTGGCTCTTTTGGAGTTAAAGTTTCTTCAGGTGTCTTGGAAATCGTATCTACAATTTCGGCTTGAGTTGTCACCGCAGCTGGTTTTATAGTAGTTGGTAATTGAGACTCCGTGGACTGTTGTGGCAATTGTGGTGTTCCTAATGGTAGCTGAACGCCTGCAAAGTTTAGAAGTGCACATCATGAGAATATGGTAATTAAAATACGCCAGCAATCACCCAAGTATTTATTTACCTGTTTTCTTTTCCTCAAGAACATGATGGGATGAGTTATTAATCAGTGTCCACCATCCCATTTGATATCTATTAGAATTCAGTTCTGGATTGTCAAGCGCTTCGTCAAGAACGAAATCCAACTTTGACAACACAGCCCAGTCTGTCATCTTGTCCCAAGATTTCTCCAAATTATTAGAATTTCCCTCACGAGTTGAACCATGCTGGAATAGCCAACCACTTTGGAAACCAATCGATATAGAATTATCGATTTCCCTTACGTTTATCAAGCATTTCGTAAAGAGTCTAGTTAAGTCCGGTACTACTTCATCAGCTCCATCTTGCAATTTTTCAACGAGTGGGTAGTGATAAAAAATAATTTGTTCGATATATGGTAAAAGCGTTAAAAGAGTCGATGTCAAATTGTGAAATTGACAATGAAAAGCGTGGAGACGGGCTCCAAGCTTATAGTTAGTATTTTTCAAAGAGTTTTGGATAATATTTAAATTGTGTTGAATATCAACAGTTTCTTTCGCAAGCGCATCGGTTTCCAAATAAAACCATTTGACAGTTTCAGCGTGAATGCCGTTCGCCTTGTCTGCCAAGGATTTTATGTAATTAAAATCCCATAATTGAGCAACCCTATCATGGCTCAAAGCAAACGTAAGCAAAGCCTCAATTTGTGGTCCATCTGAATCTTTGCCTTTATTGAATTCCGCAATCGCATCCACAACCAATGACTGAGTGTCGGCTGGAATACATTGTAAAAAGTTTTTAATAAATATATTCAAAGTTTTCTTAATTTTATCAGCAAGTCAGTATTCAACTTGCCTGTTCTATAAGGGTCTATTTTTCCAATCATCACTCTGTTAAACTTGGATGAAATTGTGGATATTATAATCGGAAGTCCATCTTGTCCTCCCATATTTAAAGTATTTGGCTCAAGCCAAACCATTGTTAGATTTTTACCACGTTCTGATCCCTTTAAACAATGCATAAGCTACCTACTTAAACAACTCAGAATTACATAATATGTATAAAGCGCAAAATTTACCACTAAAAATGTTGGTGCTGCATCGGAAGCCTGCGGTTTTGACGTAGTTGTTGTTGAACTTATTGCACTTTTTTCTTCAAAAATATACTGGGAAGAGTGATAATACAGCGGATTTTGAATAAGTCGCCACCATCCTTGGCGATCTTTTAGATATTCTTTCCTCCAGGGTGTATCAAATGCTTCGCTAAGCACTATATTTATATTCTTCTCACGTGCAAAATTATCCATCATTTTCCAAAATTTAACCAAATCCCCGCTATTTCTTTCAACGTCCGTGCTGGGCAAATACGACCATGCACTTTCAAACCCGATTGACACTATCTCATTTTCAGATTGGGATTTTGTTAAGGAAATGCAATGTTCAAAAGCTGTTTCGAAACCTGGAAATGCCATTTCAGGTCCTTGACTCAACTCTTCATCCGTGGGTAAACGATAAAAGATTATTTCACGAAAGTACTTCAATATGGGTTTAATGTACGTTGTTCCACAATCAATAATTGGAAAGCGGGCTCCGAGCTCATAGTCAGTATTTTTCAATAGATCTTGAATTTTTTCCAAATTTGTTGCCGCTTCATCAACATTTTTATCTGATAAATCAGGATAGTGAAGATAAAGCGATTTAACCGTTCCATTGTAAATTAAATTGGCTCTGTCTGCTAATTTCTTGGTGATAGCAAATTCTGAAGGGTCCGTGAAGTTAAAAACCATCATAACAGTCATAGGTTGCTGTTGTGGTTTTAGATGAAGTTCATTAAATGTCGCCACAGCCGGAGCAATCAAATCATGACTGTTGGCTGTAATTACCCCATTAACAAAAACCATATTTAAACAATTAAATGAAGGATTTCGTCATACAATATATTTTTTGTTAATCTTCTTACGTCTGGGAGAATACCAATTCCTGTTGCCAACCACGATTTTATTGAATTTTGAAGAAATTTTTGAAATCATTGGAATAAGTCCGTTTATCTCATATGCAGTCAATGATACCTGGGAAGTAACAAAGGGGTCAAACCAAACGGCAGTGTGGGAACGACTGAATGTGAATCCCTTTAATGAAAAAAATTGCCTAATAAAACAACATTTCAACCTTCCAGGAGTTTAATTTAATACAAGGGTCACTTACGTTAATTGGTACTAAAAATACCAACAGAATGAAGGTAGCAATTAACCTTACGTAGCTTCCACGATCCATTTATTCCAGTTTTCGTATCGTAGTGTGCCAAAGGTTCGAATTTATAATTTAAAATGAAATAGAATACGCCCTTTGATTACATAAATATAATAATATTTATGGAATACACTCGAATAAATGCACGACAACTCTTTCAAGACGATACTGAAATAGTATTTTATGTCCAGCTCTCCGAACAAGTCAACTCATATATGGTTGAGGTTACCAGTTAGCAAACTTTTGTCGGTCCATAATATGTTAATGCGACGATGAAACACGTCATACCAAGTTATTAGTCTCTCATTTACCATCACTTTTAGCCAACCGCAATATAAATATTACTCAGCAAATGATGACTTTCCCTAAATAATATGTAGATCAGTCACCACCGCCACAGCTGAACTCATACTTCATTTAGTTTTATTTCACAGCAACAATAATTTGCACTTTCCATTCATCGTATTTTAACTCGCTATTTTTATACATTCTCCACCCACATACAAAGTTATGAACGTAAAGCATTGATTTTTTACATATATCACTAGCCAAGCAAAATTAAATACTTTGGTGATTTCAATAAAAAAAATTAATAAGAAAATTGGATTCGGAATGCCAATTGCGTAAAACTCTTGATTTCTACCAAAATACGACAATTTTTGACGAGTTTACGAAATCATGAAAAGTTTTGCATGAGATGAAAAACGTTGATGCATTCAATAAAGCAAACCAACAAAGCACGACGCATATAACCCACAGGAGCCAAGCGGGATGTTTGAGCAGCCCTATTTTGCCAGTCTTTTTCACATGCATTGTGTTTATGTTCAGCTAGCATAACCATTCACTCTAGCTTTGCTATTTTTCAGATCGACTTGTGTCTGTCTGATTGGATAAGACTCAAAGTCTTATCAATTAGTTTAGTAGTTAATTTAGTATTAGTTTAGTTATAAAATATGATGAATATTTCAAACAACACGGGAGGTGGATACAAATACAAACTAAACTGTGAAGGAGAAGAGCTTGATTATAATACGGAGCGAGATGTTCACTATTGTGTAAGTGTTACTTTTACCATAATTATGACGTTTGTTGATTTGCAATTAAAAAATAACTAGTGAATTTTGCTGCTGATAGATTCGAGGTGCCAACAAACAGAATGGGATTATCAGCTTCGCCGACCCTCACCTTGGATTGGATAGCCGGTTGTTGGACAACGTGACGAAGGCAGGACTGAAGAAACCGACCCCTATTCAGCGTCATGGGATGCCACAGCTCATGGCAGGGTTGGATGTTATGTGTTGCTCGCACACGGGATCTGGGAAGACTGCGGCTTATCTACTTCCTATAATCAACCAGATTGTTCAAGCAGCTAGTCTTGGAGGTAGAGCAGAATCAACTACTCCGACACCATCATCATCAAGACCAGAGAACGAGAAGAAATCTGTGACTCGTCCATTAGCTCTGATTTTGACCCCAACTCATGAACTGGCCATGCAGATAAGCAAGGACGCCAATGTGTTCGGGAAGGGCATGCCTATCCAAAGTTTTGCGGTGTTTGGAGGTCAACCATTGGGATTTGAACTGAGGAGATTGAAGGTTCGGGATCAATTAAAGAGTTTTAGTGAATTTTACGTTTAAATTGAGTAATATGGGATTTTATTCTTGTTTTAGGACGGAACGGCGAATATTTTGGTGGCGACGCCTGGTAAACTTTTGCACCTGCTCTCGGAGTTTAAAGTGGTGTCCCTTGAGAAAGTCCAGTTTTTTGTGGTTGACGAGGCTGATGAGATGTTTGATAGAGGATTCTTCCCTCAAATTGGAGACATTGTGAATCAATTTTTAAGCCCGAAGGTGCAACCGAAAAGGATGATATTTTGAAATTTTTTCCATTAGGAATGTAAATGATATTTATACACGATTTTGATGTTTTCAGGAGGAACGCGTCAACGCTTTGTTCAGTGCAACGTTTCCGAATCAGATCCAATACTTTGCTAAAAAGCAACTGAAACCAGATTATATTTTCGTCGTGATTGGGATCTTGGGTGGAGCATCTCCAGACGTGTGCCAAGAAATCGTCTGTGCTTCCCGAGCAGAGAAGCAGATGAAACTTTGTCAAATTGTGCAAAATTTGGAGGATGAGGACAAGAAAGTTTTAGTGTTTTGTAACAAAATAGAGAAAGTTAATGATGTGGCGGACATTCTACTTCTGAGAGGGTTTAAGGCTGGACGTATTCACAGTGAGCTCACTCAACCAGAGAGGACCCAGGCGCTGAGGGATTTTGATGAGGGGAAAACTACCATTTTGGTGGCGACTTCTGTTGCAGCGCGTGGATTGAGTCAGTGTACAACATAATAATATGAACGCGTGTATTTTGTTAGAATTTTTAAAAAGTAATTTGATCTAAATATATTTACAGATATTCGGGGTATGGATCTAGTCCTGAATTACGAATTACCCAGAGACATCACTGATTACATTCAAAGGATCGGTCGCACAGGTCGTGTTGGAGTGGCTGGGGAAACTATCAGCTTTTTCGATGAGGATACAGACGCCGAGCTCGTCCAGGAGCTGGTCGATGCGTTGAAGACTGGAAATCAAAAAGTGCCTTCATTCCTCTCTGATCTGTGTGCTGAGGCTGGTAATGATAATGAATATGAGAGTGAGGACGATCTGCACTTTAAAATGAAGGTAATTGATGGTAGTAATACAACTCAAGTAGCAAATTAGTAAGGTATGATGGATATTGTTTTATAATGAATGTATTTCGTCTTGCAGAAGTTGAACATAAAGAAGTGCCTTGATGTGTTCGAGGAGGAAGACGCGTGGTAATATTTTTACTGGTGACTATTCTCGGTGCTAACTGAAAACCATTGTGAATGATTTGGTGCTGTCTGTAATGGAGTTGATAAGAGAAAACTGTTGATAATTTAGGTGCTGCATAAAACGATGAATCTCAATTTTTATAACTCTATGTGTAATCTTCGCGTTAAGTTCATGTGCTAACGTTTTTGTATCTTCACAAATGCTTTAGTTTATTCATATATTAGTGTATTCAGGAACTTGGGTAAGATTCTAAGGTGAAGACAGCTGAATTTGTGAAGTAAGATGTAGATTTACTGATAATCTAGCAATAGATCAAACCCATGTTTTCGTTTTGTCTTGTATTCAAAGGCAGTGTTCATTATATTTTAGGTTTACAATTCAAGTTAGTTATTTCTTATGTTACTTAATAAAAAAAGTATGTTATCAAAAGAGTTAATAGATAGTCCTGTACTTATGCTATAAGAAGAAATGCAATATTATAGTCATTTTGAATCTTTTTGGCTGATTTCATCCATCTCAGATGAAAATCTGAAGCTCAAGCTATTATGCAAATGCCGAAAATAAAAGTATTCGGTATAATGTCAGAATCATGACATGTAAGTACAGTACTGTTATTTATAGGTGTAGTTTTGTAGAACATTTTAACCAACAACTTAACTATAATGTTCAAGGAAGGCTTTTATATTCGAAAAATGCAGAGAAGTAAATAAAATAAGATAATAAATAAATAAAGAGAATAAAGAAAATTTACTTCCTCAATGGTTACCCTTTCTGTTGTCGATATTCTTTTGAAATTCAAATTTTCTAACTTAAACTCTTAAAAATGTTCACGTTGAGTTGGCGAAAGCTCGAGACTAATATTTTACCTATTACCACCTCTTAAAGCCAAAAAACAATGTCAATAACTATGATGATCCTTTATATAAGCGTGATGGGGATTGTGAAGTTCTTAGGAAGTGGGAACTCGTCATCACGATCATGCATACACCACAACTGTGCTTGTAAACTGTACAACATTATAACTAACAGTTAAGAATTAAACTACATTGTTTTATATCCCTATTTTTCATATCTAAATTTAGCTACACCCATTTAAACACGTTTCTTTCCTCTCATTGATCTGTGTTGCATTGATATTGCATTAGTTTTAGAAATATAGGATCTCACAGTGTGTATTTTAGAACTTCTTGATAAAAAACAATTCAAAGTACTTTTGCTATTTCACATGCAAGAAATTACACTTTTGTAAGATAAATTTTCACCTGCTTGAATATGGTTAAATGCAAATTTCGCTAATTTTCTTCAACTATCGGATCATTGCTGAG
Source organism: Orchesella cincta (assembly GCA_001718145.1). Classification (NCBI taxonomy): domain Eukaryota; kingdom Metazoa; phylum Arthropoda; class Collembola; order Entomobryomorpha; family Orchesellidae; genus Orchesella; species Orchesella cincta. The sequence goes on from LJIJ01000495.1 coordinate 51,992, forward strand.
TGCTATTTGTCGCATCTGCACCAATACAATGAAGTATGTAGCTAGTGTATTGAGTGTCTGCAAGTGAAGAATTCAAGAGAGTTAAAATTTCCAATGAATCACACAAAACAACGAAAGGAATATCAATTACCGAGCCAAGAAGAGACTCCCGAATCTGGAACAACTGTGAGACTTGAATCCCCGGTGGTTCTGATGTCAACCTTGTCACCATAAGTTGAACCTGAAAGAAATTACATTCAAAATATATACATATACTCCCACTCATTTTCATACAACTTTAAGCTCACCTTGTGTCCCTGTTCCGCTGACAATTTACAAAGTTGCAACTCCTGAAACGCCCCAGTCATTTCCTGGCACTCCACTGTAAGCTTGCTTGAAGTTATGCATAGGTAGACCAGAGAGACTGAATACGACAAGAATCTCATCGTTGTCACAACCCCATTAAGAACGTGAGAAAAGGGATTAACCACTATGAAGGAATTCATAGCGAACATAATTTGCAAAAAGCTAAAGCTAGCTTCCATGAACAAACTGAAGATAAACGTTTGATTGAAAGATGCAACACATTTTTCCAGGTTGTAAATCAGCGTTAGAACATTTGATAGTGTGTTTCCTCCACAATAACTTTCTCTTTGTGTCTCACATTCCCCATTTTGTGTTGCCAACTGTTCCAGTTTCATTCGACAAATTGTGAAGCCATGAGTCATGATTTTGATAAAGAAAATTAGAAGAAAAGCGCTTGAATTGTGACTGCAAATTACTGTTCCAATGTAGAGTTCACTGATCACCGAATTAAGGGGATCCTTATTGATGAAAAAGTTATTGTAAAAGCTCGCACTGAAATTGATAATCCCAATGATTGTAAAACCAGCAATCCATTTGAAGCCCCAGTTGTTTATCTCTCGGAATTTCTGCTCAGTTTCGCCCTCCGAAGTGATTGCAGTGAATTGGGTGACAATGTTCACAATAGAGTTCCAGAATGAATGAATCTTTTTGAGTCGCCAGATTCCATATACACGACATGCAGTTGTGACACCAAATATAATTGATTCCGAAAGGATTAAGGAGAGAAGGTCGAAAGGATGCGTGAGTGAGGCTTCAAATTCAAGCTTGAAGAGGAGAAAGTTAACTAAATATGAGACGTTGAGGAGAAAGTGCAACACTGTTACAAAAAGACCAAACGTGGGCAGCTGAAAACTGAGATATTTTTGACGAGATTCGGAGGATGTTTCAATTGCAAACGGCCAATAACCAACTATTCGATTAGAGAGGAACACCCATTTGCCACCGTTTATGATGGTGTTTGTTATAAATGTATTTTCTCGGCTTCTCTCATAATTTCTTGCTGATGATTTGCTTATATCTCCAATGCTCCCATTGTCGGTACTAAAACCTTGCAGGGCTGTTGTTGACTCTGGTTGTATCATATTTCTGATATTTTTGTAGAATTTTTGGAAATTAAAAACTAGCTTCGAATTTTAAGTTTTTGAACCTTCTATGATGCGAGTTCAAATGAAAATTGAGCAACCGGTTGAAAAGCAACTCACCAAATTCTTTCCATCATCGAGCATAAAACTAGCATGCAAATTATGCTCATAAGTTGCAATTATGGTGTATTAATTAGCATGCAATAGTAATAAACAAAAGCAGTACATTTCCAGTTCTGCAGAGTCAAACTCCAACTGCATTATGCGAATTGCAATCTTTCAATTTAATCGGAAGTGGAACCACTAGGGCGTGTTCATATTTTCTAGTGGTGTCTCAGTTAAACCTCTAGTTATGCAGTTTTCGTCATGCGATTCCATTTGCATTCAATTTTGAAGTCAAGTATAATACACAGTGCGTGTGCAGTTAAATAATGATGATGATGAACGAGTTATTCCTTTCTAATTGATTACCACATTTCCTGTGAAAGCGGCATATCATTATATTTAATGCTACATTTAATATATACTTTGCTTAGAAACTTACATACATGCTTATATTAAAGTGTAACAAGTACGAAACCGAAAACCCTTCTAGTATCCGAGTATTAAATTTTTTATGATAATGATTATGATGCCTATTAATGATGGGGCAAAAGGAGAATGCATTAATTCGTTTGCTGTACTGCTATTTCTAACACAACATTGGGAATTGTCAAACAACCCGGACGTTTTTGTTAGCTCTAGTTGGCTGAAATAGTATAGGAAAGGACTAAGAAGTCAATTGTTTTCCTGGTTTACTCGTCATCATCAGTATGCTAAGTAAAAGTTTGACCTCTAAGCTTGCTTAATTACACCACTTCAAAATGAATTTTCGTTCGTACATGGGCACAAACGCAATTTATAGTTTTGGATCACACACGAACGAACACAGTTGTTGTGTATTGATTTACTATCAAAACAGTCATGATCATAAAATATGCTGAGGACTGGACATTCAAATAAATGTAAAAGTCAAGATGTTTCAGCCCACAAAATAATGCAATTATGTAAATTTATTCATCCATGTCCACGTACGAATAATGAATGTCGAAATAAGTCCCAAATTATAACACATATCTAACTTATTTTAGTTTCTGCTTTGTGCTAATGCAATGTAGATCATGTATCATGAAATGGAAATACGGCCAAATATAACATTTGTGGAACGACATTTTTATTATACTCTACTCGAGCTACGAATGATGAATGTTAGTGTTAACAATGGGGATAGTTTTCTGCAACAACTTAACTATCACGCTTATTGCATTTATCGTATATATATATATATGCATGGTAAAATATGATAAAGATGAGCAGATAAAATTTATGGGGATTGTGAAGTTCTGTAGTAGTTGTGAATATCCGTCTTTGTTCTAGGTATGACATCACCATCACGGTATGCATGAAAAATACAAGCCAACTACATCAGACTAGAGTATTGATCAGGTTCAGAAAAACATTGTCCTAGATTTTAGCTTGTTGCTGGCAATTGATCGATCGCTTCTTCCTTCCTTGCTGCTTGGAACTAGCTACTTATAAACGAAAGGAAGCGTAATAGTTTTATTATGCAATGTCTGGCATTACGTTATGTGCTTGCTAAAAGATGAAAGTTTATATACTATGATAGTTGTAAAGTATTTAAATTTACTAATATCGATAATCATTTCTTAGAGATGAATACAGTAATATTCTATGACTGATTTGTGATAAATGGCAAACTACAAAGATCTACCAGTTGAAAAAAAAACATTCCTGACGTTTTGAGGGAATAGCCGACTGCACGTGCACTGGTCGAGAATATGTGCCATGTTATATTATGTTTGTAGCGAGTAAGCCCTAAAGAAGTAGAAATTTGCGAATGCTCACTGTTCTCCTGGTCATGCAAAAACATGAAGCATGTATAGCGATGTCGTTGATGCACGACTTTCCAAGCTTGAGTTTAAGCCGGACTCATTCGTAAGAACAATTCAGGATCAGACACATGCAGTTTTTGCACAAGTTCCCTGGGGAAAGGCATCAGTTTTCTAACATTTATGCATTTTGCTTCATTATATCCACGTAAAAGCACATCATGAATTGCTGCACAAATTGTTTTGCAATATTGTTTGCACTTATAATTTGGACAGAATTGGTAGGTATTATAAAATTTTCAAAAAAATATATGGTGTAAAACTAGTTCAATCGACTTCATGAATTGATTTTAATGTTGGCTCCAGGTTTGTGGACTTGCAGCCACAGGAAGTGCAGCATTCTTCAACCCCAAGGTATGCGTTTTAGATTTTATTACTAAATATGATAATCAGTAGTCCACAATTTCTCAGACATTTGTGTGTATTTTCATCAGGTGAAATTTGGAGCGTACCTAGTATTTGTCATTGATGTTTTGTTTGCGTCAGGACTATTCTACTACTCGGGGAAGGAAACATTCGCATACCTAAATGACGCGTCTACGGTACGTGTACCCAGTAACCTCATGTTTTGGTAGCGATACAAATATTTAAATAGTTGCCTATAATTTATTATTTTCAGAACAAATCTGTGACCATGAACTGGATTTGCGGAATGTGTACAGTGGCCACGGTTGCCATATTTGGAGCCGTTTACTTTTCCACTCCAATTGGTTCTCCTGCACTTGAAGTCTTTTATGGTGCGGGTAAAGTCTACATCTTCGCAGTTTTCATGCTTTGGTTGGTAGCAACTACCTACATGGTTTACTTGAGACTTGGTTGTGCTCAACCGTCCAGACAAAGATCTCCTACCAAGAGCAACGGCGCCGCTTCCTATCTGCCTATGAAACGCGAGCCGGAAATGTCACTGGAGCAGTCCTTGACCCACATTGTGGAGAACGTGGAAAATAATCCAGTACAAAAAACATATACGATGTATGCAGTCGGGTCTGAGACTCCTTTTCAAGTCACAATGTGATAAAATGTGTGTTCTTTCATTGCCTTTCGCTAAGTAGGCTTTCTGTACGAAGTAGAAACTGGGACTCTAGACATGCCACAGTGTACAATTACGCATTCATGTATATTATGATGATATTATGGGATATTTTTCTACAAATTCCCTTGTATGCCGACCTTGTACGTGACAAATTATACCTTATGTTATTATCTAGGATGAAAAGTATTTTGGGACTTTATAAAAAGTGCAATGTTTTTATCAAATAACGTCTGTTTTGTTGGTTACAACATTTTAGTTGAGTAATTAATTAACAACACTTTTTGGCATGAACACAATTAAAGTAGCAGAAACTTAGCAGCCAGTTATTGTATTGTATGTATATTACATGCAAATAGGAATTATTTTGTTTACACGTAGAATCGACTAGTAAACTATGGAAAGACTGTATAAACATTATAAACAAAAATTGAGAATAAAAGAAATCTTAGCATCACATCACTACTTATTTGTTCTTTGTGTGTGTCATTGCTCCTTGTTGAGTATATCTTTTTATAGAGGAATAAAAGAAAAAAGGCCATGAAGGCAGTGGTGTGGTCAGTTAGATAGAACGTGCCAGTTTCATATTAAACTTCAAGTAGTGTAAATGACCTGATCCAAAACGAGAGATTATCAAATACCCCAAGTTGCAGGCTATAACATTCCAGTTTCAGTGCATTCCACTTTCACACAGCAGACAGACTGGAGTATTGATCGAGCGACAAACTAACCCTGACCTGGCTTTCTGCTTTTTGCCCAAGATCGATCAATTCTCATTTGCTTGAGTTAGCAACGCAAAAGCCATAGGAAGCTTACAAATTTTCTTGCAGCGTGTCATTTATACTTATTATACTTTTGTCTTTTATGGTTCTAGTTACCTAATAATGGAAAATAGAAGAAAAATCATACAAAAGTTTACACAACACGGATAAAGATGATTATGGAAAACGCTAAGTTTCAATATTTTGGAGAAAGTCAGGCAAGTTGATATTGAAACAACTCTATTCTGATATATTATTTATCCAATTAAGCATTCACGTTTCCTTTCTGTTAATGGAAGGTTGGGGAGACAACATTAGTTTTATACACGCTGTGATGACAATGAAAAAGGTTGGAAAGATCAAGTAATTGTCATATCAGGGGGTGAAATATGGCTTTCATATAGCATAGGGAATTCAATAACTTGTAGCTAAATGTATTAACAGGATGGGCATTTGAAATGAACAACGAAGAAATGATCATCACATAAAATAACCATTCTATCCCACAAAGTTTTTATATCATAGTGTCTTTTTCCATTTCTAGCTGTACCTTTCCGATTTTATATGTATGTATGTATACCTTCAACTTCCACACAATAGACAGACTGCAGTATCGATCGACAAAAGTATCCATGGCTTGGGTTTTGGCTTGCAGCTGCAAATGGATCAATTCTCCGGTGTTTGCCGACAGAAGCAAAAGGAACCCCAATGAGTTTTCTTCTCAGAGGAAAGCTCTTGCAGTATTGAGTATGGCTTCATGTTTTTGTCGCTTCCACCCTTCCATCTTGTTTGGGATTATGTTGTGATATTAGTTTGTATCAGTTATAAATTTTATTTCACTTTTATAATATCCAGTTAATTAAACTCAACACGCTGAAAGACAAAGCGCAACCAGCCGAAGCAATTATGGCAAGTTCGTCACCTATTGGGATAAAGTCAGGTAATGATGATCAGTGTATATATTGTGTTCAGAGTTTGTATACAAAATAAAGTTAATTTGTATGAACACGCATGATGATAGTTCTTGTGTAACCTCTCACATGTATCCTTGACTAGGGTATTTATTTGATACCATTTTCAATTTGTAGGTGGATTTCTAATCTGTGAAAATGCTCACGGTGTAGAAAATTGAATTGTGATGACCGGAATCAGTTAGCTAAACCAGGTAGATGAACATGGATTGGAGCTATCGAGACTACCAAATGGGTAAAGTACGAATATCATTAAAACAAAGCCTCCGGATACGTTATGAAACTGAATTATGATTTTTTTTATTTGGTTGCATTTAGGAAAATAGAACGAGTGTCAATGCTGAAAAGTGGAGCTTCATGTAAGAAGGAACTTTCAAAATCCATAACGCAACTACGTCAAACCACACTACTACATCCACAATTTTGAGTTAGGTTTTACCCATTTAGGATAAAATACAAATTAGATAATATGGTTTGGTTGGTTTAAAAACTGAAAAACACCGAAAGCCCCCGACAGATGACATGGGAAGCTAATGTCTTAAATGAAGTGCGTTACTCAGTTTCTTTAATTATTATTATGCATTAATAAAACTTCACACGTGACTATGTACGTCATGAGTAAGTGCTACCATTAGAAAATGTTTGTATTCAAAATGACCAGTCGTCTTAGGGAAAAAGCACAAAATTTAATTGAATCACTATCGAGTTAACAGATGTTTAACTGACTATTGCATTTAATGAACCTGATTAACCGTTTTGTGGTTGCAATCCTTCTTAAATTCCATTTTAAGTACTCCTTCTCAAATGCCCTTGGTGAATCAAATTCTCCACATAGGTTGAAGGAAGATAGCGTTTTTCATTTTTTGAATCATCGCCCTTGAGAAATTTGAGAAAATTTGGAAAGTGGCGATATATAAATCACATAGAAAACGTATGAAATCGAGTGAAATCAAATCATTTAAACCAATTATCCATAAATGACGAGTATCTAAATAAGAATAATACTAAAAAAAACTCCACCCTGCTCCACATAATGTAATTGTGGGCAGGAAAACAGTCTGATCATTTGAATTTCGCTTGTAAGTAAAAGTGATATTCTATTGATAACCAAATGGAAGGTTTGAGTTATTGCAAATGTAGCATGAAGAAAGTACCCGTGTTTTGGTAAATTGAAGGGTAACCCGTGTCATGTAAGCTTTATCCGAAAACATGGGAAACATTAAAGCTATTTGATATAGTCATATATGATAGTATTTCTCTATTATAACAAAACAAAATTAATTCTCCTTTAATAATTAAGAGATGAAGGATTCACCATGTAGACTTTATTTACACTTAATTAATTAATATTGGTCTTTGGCAAAATGTAATTGTCATTCAACCATATGAAAAAATACGCTGAAATTATTTTTGGGTATTATATATTTGTACTCCGGGCAAGAGCTGAAGTTCTGACCATGATTTAATCGCAGCTGTTAAATCCCAATCTGTATAATATTATCCTAAATTACAAATGCTACTAATATAGCATTTCAACTTATAAAAAACAAAAGGGTCATGTTACATGACCTCTTTCATATTTAAATAAAGAAAAGAACTCAACTCAAGGTAGAGTAGAGTGCAAATACCGTCGTGTGTAATGTGAGAAAATTATTATGAATCAGTAAATAAAATATTTTAGATAATTTACATCCAGTTTTTTAAAAATGCATGAAAAATGCATCTTGTATTCCCTTTTCATTGTGTACACAGCAAGTTTTGTTTGCATGAAATTGAAATGCATAGCATCATCCATATCCCTACCACAATACACAAGAGTATACCATACCTGTTCATCACATGTTTTGTGTTGTTTTTCATTGCAACTCTCGCATACCTTCACCAACCTTCTTGGTTGTCAAATAATGTTAATTTCCCTTAATTTTGGAATTGAAACTAATTTTTGTTGAAACTTTGACCTTTGTAATTGGAATTTTAAACAAGGTGAACGTGAAGATGCAGGAGGAGGAGTTATCATCATCATCATCAACTCCAATACTTCCTTCAATTGCTTCAAGTTGTCATTGTCTTCTCTGTGGAGGAATCAAAACCGAAGGGGTTATCAAAGTAGAGGTTGATGGAGGGGAGGAGGCGGATCTAGCAGCCCTGGAGCTTGGGAATGAAGAGAAGTTGAGGTGTTTTGTGAATTTATTTGGACCCCAGCTAAATTTGAAGGAGTTTGAGAATGAGTTTGTAAACGAGGTGCTATTTTGTGAGGAGTGCTCAGTGCACCTGAGTTTGGTGGTGGAACTGAAAAAGCAATTGGATGAGATTGAGGGGAACCTCAAGGAGAAGTTGGAGAAAGGGGATGAGGTGGCTGGAACATGTGATACTTTAGAAAAGGAGGACTTTAGAAAGAAGAGGAAGTTAATTTTTGACCAAGGTAAGTTGTGAAGAGTTGTTTTGAATTTGATTTGAAGAAATTAAGCAATTTCGGTTCCTTTTTAATTGCAATTCCGTTGTTTTTATAGAAAATGCAGATCCATCCCCCAATCAGATGGTTATTCCAATCAAGAAATCATCCCGAGCTCGTCGGAAGACTGTTCGAAATCGTCATGTAAAACCTCCACGGAAGAAGAAAGTCCCAGTGGTTTCGGTATGACATTGAAAATACAAGCTAATTACTTCTATTTAACCTTTTATGACTTCTTGAAAATAACATGTTTTTGTTTGGTTTCAGACAAGCTCAAAGGTTGAGATTGAAGGAGAGGAAAGTCTCCTAGACTTTAGCATACCTGACTCCAATGAAGAACTTCCACCTCAGAAATTAGTGGACGAATACGAAGAAAATCCGTCCCCTGCTCCTTCTCCACCTCCACTTTGGGAAGATGAAGATGAACCACCATCCCCACCACCACCGCCCAAAAAGAAGAGAAAAACCAAGCGAGAAAAGGAAGAAGAAGAGGATTTTATTCCCCCACCATCTGACGCCGAAGATGGTGGTGACGATGATGATATTTCCGACTCTGACCCCGAATGGAGTACAACCCTCAAAAATACAAAACAAATCCGACCCCGAGTTAACCCTATCACCGGTTCCATCACGTATTTCAAAACCACCCTCGAAAAACTTGGTGATGATGGAAGTTCCTACAAATGCTCAGCTTGCGACCACGTTCTCCCCTACAACCGACCTCTCATGAAAGCGCACGTCGTCAAATTCCACACGGAGCTGTACGAATGTTCACTCTGCAACCGTCGTTTTGGAAGCAATGCCTCCCTCCGTCAGCATATTTTACGTCACAACCCCAACAAGCCGAAGGTGGTCGTCGCAACTTGCCAAATCTGCGCCAAACCGATGCTGAACACAGGTCACATCCGAAACCACCTCTGGTCCCACTACTCCGAGCAGGAGAGATTGGATGCTGTCGCAGCTGGAGAAAAGCCACCACCTCAATACGACAAATCTTTTCAATGCGACCAATGCGCCCGCTCTTTCAACAGCAAGTGGTTTTTAAACGATCATCAAAAAAGAATCCACGTTTCGCAGGACGAACGGACCAAAGTTTTGTGTCCTATTTGTGGTGTTTCAGTGTTAGGTATAAAGGACCACTTGAAAAGGGTTCATGGAGAAGGGCAAGGTCCGAATGGCGGAAAGAGGTTCATTTGCTCCTTTTGTGATAAGCGATTCTACAATGATGGCCAGCTCAGGAAGCATAAAGCGCATATGCACACGGAGGAGAGAATATGGAAGTGTGAGATGTGTCCGAAAGATTTTGCTACGAAGAGGCAGCTGAGAGAGCATGTCAAGTGTCATTTGAATATTAGACCTTTTCAATGCGCGTTTTGTAGTGCGGCATTTACTAAAAAGCATCATATGACGAGGCACGTGGATAATTATCATACGGAGGGATGTACCCCGGGAAGACCGAGCTATGTGAGGGGACCGGAGGTGAAGGTCAAAGGGAAAAAGGAGGGGAGTTAAGAAATTCATTTGAGGACAAGTTTTGCTATTTTATCAATTGTATTTGATAAGTTTTGTAATGGATTAATTAATAAATTGTTTTCAAAAACAATTCAGATGTTTCAATTACCTCATTAAACTCAGTAGCTTCGACATTTTCAATTATCAAAGGAAGAACTACCCCTAAAGCAAAACCGGAAAAGGCAATCAGCCCCGCATCAGCTAAAACGTACACGTTGTACAGAGTTCCACATGGAACTCTTAAAATTGTGAAGGACATTCCAACTAAAATTACAAGGCACCACACATGATGCAAGGAGATTAGAATATTAGCATATATCTCATTCAAAATATTGTTGAGTACCTTTACCTGCTGCGTTCTATACATGTATATTACTTGCGTGTCCTCCAAATGCCCTACACAATTTGTTTTAATTTTGTAGTAAATTGGTGATGAGTTAGTTTGCATGATAGACTCTGGGGTAATGCAAGAAATACATATGATTGACGAAACGATATGGTAAGAAGCAACCGTGGAGGCGTTGAAGACTACGCTTCCAGCGCTGAAAGTGACCCAAACTATAAACAATATTATGGGAGTGGATTGGAAATCAAAGGAAATATCTATCTCCAGCAATTCCTGAATTAATGCATGAGTTCCCTCGATGGGGATGCAGATACAACCTCCATAAGCAATTGGAGCTATGATTGATAAAGCTGCTGCAAGTACGAAAAGACGGTTAGCTCGTTTAAGTCTATTTATTTGGCTGTGATTCAATCGGCCGTTGGATTTATTGATCCATTCTGAAAAATGAGAACATATCTCCATTTATGAATTTTCAAATTAATTTTTAAAATTGAAACAATTACCTTCCATTGTGTCAGAATATTTGTAGATTTGGTTCAACATATAGATGATATTAGGCCAGCATTGTCTTAAGCGATAGTCCATTGATAAGATCCCAGTTATTATGCAAAGTTCTACCCTCCCGAGTGTGTAGACGATGAAATTTGATGCGGATGCGAGATGTTCATTGCTCATCCACTTTACGAGTAGGAATAAACCCATGGAAAGGGGGTAGAATGATCCCATTACAAGGAGCAATCGAACATTCCACTGCAAGTATTTACTAGCTGCGACAAAAGAATTTGTGCTTTCATTCCATTCATAACCACATGCTAATGAAGGAAAAATCATTAGTTTGAGCCTGAAGCGTGTGATGTTTCTCATTTGTTTCGTGATCATTTTGGTCTTAGGTTTGGGTATAAGTGTTATTACCCGTTCAACCATCAGATTCGTATCGAATTCGGTAAAAGGTTGTTAAATTGCTTCGGCAGGGATAGCAGGTTTGGCCACATGAAATACCTCGGTAGGAATTCGTTTATCGAATCTTATCAGAATCGAATTATGACTTGACCGAATTCGTACCGAATCCTACCCGAACGTTTTATGAATAATTTCCGAGCATAATTTTAATGCCATACGAACTTTTTGGGAATTATGGGGTATTCCTAAAACACAATGCAAGTGGTAAAATAAATTACTGAAAGAAATGCGATTACATATTTCCAAAACTCTTTTTATTACAAACAATGCTTACTTAACCGTATGCAACAAGGGAATACAAATGAATGAGCAACCGAACGGTAGACGAATAAACTTACAACGAAAATCGTTTTCTTGTAATGTTATAATAAACGGTACTGAAAGCACCTTAACAAAATATATGCCTAACAGTGAACTTTCAAAAGGATACCTTTAACATTTTCTTTAACCAAGTACTCAACACATTCGAAACGATCCGAAGACTCTCCTAAACGATGTTTAATTATAATTATCTTGTTACATTTGGTCATAAAACAATTGTTTCCATTATTACACAACACCAATGTTTTTTCGCAGGCTCTTTAGCGCAAACATTATCTAACAACCCTTTCTCGACCAAACGGTTTGCGACTTGCTGCAAATGATTAGAATTTGACCTGACCATCCTTTTTACTTTTTGCATAAAATTTTCAAACTGAAAAGTGCTACAATTATCTAGCACGCCGTGTTCCAAAGAGTGACGATAGATGAGACAAAGAATGTACGTTGTAAGTGACAAATTCTCTACCGTAGAGTTCAATCGACATGGTAATAAATTTCTCCAATAATATTCTAGCTAACCTATTCCACCAATCGTGGTCACAGTACTTCGACAATAAGATAAAAATTGCTGAGTGTAGGTATAAAAAATGTTTAAGCTTAGTTTTTCAATAACAGACTTCAAAGCTGCAAGACCGGTGTACAATAAAAACGAACGGAACTCTGTGCCCTTATAATGATCTACCTCAAATAATGATCTAGGCTTACGTTGAAAATCAGAGGGAAAATATTTTCTAAATCTGAGCAAGCGATCAGATATTTGATTTACTTCCGAATATCGTAATTTATGAGGTAATTTGCCTTTCACCCATAGACGTAGTATCTTTCTAACGACTCCTAAACAAACTAAGTGCAAGTAATCGGGTGGAAACTGTTTCACAAGATCTACCTTAAGCTCCAAAAATATGCTATTTCCGTTATGATGGACAAAATCCCTTTTCGCTCTAAACGACTGATCTGTTCTTAGAATATCTGGCTCATCATCAAAAACTACTCTACCACACCATTCACCACGTTTGTGGCACCTTTCACATCCGTAATAGCTATTATGATTCTTAATTGCCTTTAAAAAACTTCTCGCTGGGGCGTCCGCCAATATTTTGGAAATTCGAAAAGTGTAACTTATATTATTAACTAATAACCCACTTTCTTCCATGGCTTTACAATCAGCTATAAATGTATGTAGAAACTCTAAACTGCTGGGTTTCTTTACACCATGGTAAAGTCCAATTATGAACGGTTCTTTAAACGTACATTGATCAACGGTTCCCAAAACTGGCCAAAATTGCTTATTACTACTTCTTGATATAGGAATACCATCTATGCCGATGGTTAAAGTAATCAAATTTAAAAGCTGTTAGGTTCTAACGAACTAATAACGGACTTGCAAACTTGAGTGTTTCTTTCTAAACCAAGCCTAATACGTAACTGGACAAGCTCTTTAACATTAAAGTACACGAATGAGCCACCACTTATTGTAATAATTTTCAAGCTTCTTGGCGTTTTCATTAGTGTTCGAGGATCAGTTGGTAAGTCCAAATTTGGACATTGAAATTTAATTATTTGAATTAATTCCCTAATAGCAACATGCTTAATATTGTGGTTAACAGCCCACATTCTTAACTGGTCAGAAAAAGACGGTGTTGTTTGTTCATCGTGCTCCTCTGACTTTTTGAACCCGTTTCTATCTCTAAGACTTATCTGCTCTACTGATACCACTCTGTTGAGGTTATTAAAGTATATATTGCTTTGCTGCTCTAACTCTAAGTTATCACTAAATTGGCTTTCTGTTTCATTAACATCTTGCAATAACGAACTATTAAAATTAATACGCGAATTTTCTCCTATATCAGTCAGCAGTGTTCTGACAACGGTCATTCGTTTTCTCCGTTGAGTTCTGAGCGAGAGTCCTCTTCTTGGTCGAGACATGATCTTCGCCTTTTGTTACGGCCGTGGTCTCTCCTCCCACACGATCAGGTGCTCCCTTTAACCAATTTTGAATCGCTTTGTCGATATCACTATTTGTTGCAGCTTGTCCCCCTTTTGTTTTTCTGACGCTTGCTATAAATTTACATTAAGATTAACAAAAGTGTAAACGAATTTTTTTTCCTTTTTGTTATAAGTTGTTTGGAGCATACCATAAATTAAGGACAGGAATTGTGTCCCCTTTATTCCAGCAACGGTCTTTTTCCCTCTCCCAGTTAAGCTAAGGTCCTCCGCCACTTGGGCACACAATAGCGCTTCAAGTATCCGATTCGTAATATCAACTATCGATTTTCCACCGATTATGGACAGCTCACGAGACTAAAGTATATAAAATAAAATTTAGGCATAGAACTCGTCTGGTTGTATTTGAGCTTAAGGCATAAGCTAACGTACCAGGGCAGTCAAATTTGATGCATCGGCTAGCCAGTCACCTAATGTGCGATAATCCTCTAACGTACGAACAGGGGTTTGAATTGGCAAAGCTACAGAGGGCACTGTGGATGCTTTATCTGCCGAGCGCCGCAATAACTCCTTCTGATTTTCGAGAATTTTAACAAGATACTCCAGGACGACCTTCTCAAACCCTAAAAAAAGAGACAATATAACAGCGTATCGGTTGATGTTATACAGAAATCGGTAAAATTAAAGTAGGAAGTAAATACTTTTATCTTGACCAAGGAAGTATCGGGTAGTCAGTAGATGTATGGTTATTTGATCTCTGTTGTGCAGTGCTTCGATTTCCGGCTGTGCAAGTTTCAGGTGGTTTTTGTTGAGATTCAACGAAATGACTGTCAGACACTCGATTACGTAGATTATGTGGTGGTTCTGTGCATAAATTTGGAAAACTTTATAGGAAAGTCAAAAACCTATTTGTGTCCTTGTAACTTCTCATGTTCATGCTACCTGTAAAATGTAGATTTAATTCATCCCTCTGATAATGAGGACGCTCTGCAAAACTGGGTAGTTGTGACTAGTAACGATAATTGGAGACTGTAAAGGAAACCCTGTAGAAAAATCAGACGCCACAGTTGGAGCTTGCTCCTCCTGATTGAAATTGGGTAATTCGGACTTCACTGTAACCACTTTATGACCTGTTGGAAATATAACAATAAATACTTTCAGAAGAAAAATTATTTTTAAATTTGGTTCAAACTATGAATCATACCTGTCGGCGGCGGATGATTTTGAGGTAGCTCTGTGTTGATTTCTGATTCGTATGGTAGATGCGAAACAGCTGGCAATGGCTCAAAGTTATATGGTGTTGGATGACGTATTTGCGGTGGGCCTATCAGACGTAAAATCAAACGTAAATGTGAGCAGCAAATGAAAAGTTTCATAAAAATTCTAGAATAGCTTACTGGTATGGCAAGAATGCTGGCTTGCTCTACTATTTAACAGATCCACAGTTGGACATCCGGATGCCAGTTCTTTAAGTTCAAATTCCTGGTCTTCAGATTGGGTTGAGGTAGAACTACTTGCTCTACTGTTCCTTGTAGATACTGCTACCAGTTTTGGTCCCAAAATTTTCTTGGGTAGTTTTGCGGGTCGTTTCTCCTCCGTCGTATTCTATCAACATCCGTTTCAACACTAGGTGTGTCTAAATTTGATGAGTACTCCGCCCGATTGCACGCTGCTTTTGCTCTCTCATATGTGTCTAAAATTATCATTTAATGGATATGAATTCGTGACAGTTAGCAACATATACAAGAGTAAATATTTTTTACATAATTCATACCGTATGTCTTTTGAACTTCACATGGGTAAATTTTCCATGATGGTTTAATTGGTTCGTGTTCTTTTGCTAACTTGTGAACGCTGATGTTTGGGCCAACTGGCCAATAGCACTGCTTATCTTTATCCGTTAACCACCGTGATGAAACTACACCGACAGCATTTTCTTCCTTGGGAAACTGAACTACACAATAGAAACTCATAGCTACTATTTCAAATGATGAAATGAACTGCAATCAATGTTTTATAGTTTGAAAGTTGTAGTTTTGCATTGCTGGTTTTATATACCCCACTATATCACACTATCACAGGATAATCTAAACGAGTTTATATGTAATTGTTCTGACACTTTAACTTGCTATCCCAAACAAGATAATGTGTAATATAATAAGCGAAATAAAAACTAAAATTTAGAACTCTGGAGTTATGGATGGATGACAGTATTGACGAAACCCACATAAAAAATTGGAATGTGTTGCGATACACATACACAGCAGCATGCTCAAAATTTACAAGTAAGCTCGTTGATTGTGTGCTCATCGCGTGATTTAGTGTCGTATGCGAGTTGGTTTCGTATGCGGAACGCTTCCCGAATTCCTACCGAAGTGCAGCAGTGTGGGGAAATTGTACGATGAAAGCGTTCTCATTTTGCTTTCGTTGTGAACTCGCCCAGAGTTTGATAATCGCCAATTTTAGTTACCGTATAAAAAACGAACGTTACGAACAATTAACGAGTCAAAAACGAATCGAGAGGTTGAACGGGTAACACACTTTCATGAAGAGCAAATTCTAGATTTAGAGGTATCAAGAACGTCAACAACTGGCAGACACGAAGAGCTTTTCCTTGAACTTATATAGCTCGTTTTTAGCAGAAAACTCATTTGCTTCCTGAAAGTTAAAAGTTTATAAAAATTAACTAATTTGCGTGTGACTTGTTCTTATTATTTTGTTATGTCGTTCCTATGAAACTATCGAGCTTCCGAAAAAGTATCGATTTCCTCATGATAGTATTTATTTGTAATTTGTATTATCAAATAAAAACGCCAGCAATCAAACGAATTAACATTATTCAGCTAACAAGATTTAGTATGTAATTTTCTTGGATCAATTCTTGTTGGTCGAACCAATATAATTAATGCATTGACGACAGAAGTAAGAAAGTGCTACTAGTACGTATCTTTTCATTTTCAAACGGGAAGTCTTTCTTACAGTAAACCGTTTCATTGTTTTTGTAAAAATTACAATCTCAATGATAGGGGAAATGTTTCAGAATTGAATTAAAGTGGTTTGTTAACTGCATTGACTGGTTGAAGTGAAAACATGACGAAATCAAATTACAACACATGGATGTTCTTTAGACAAAATTAAATTAAATTATTTTATAACCTTGTTATTATTTTAAAATTAACACATCAATTTATCGCATAATCGTTCATCATTGAAAATGGCAATTGATTATGAAATATCATATACATATACATAAATACATCAATAAAATTCTAGTAGTTTGATTACCTTAAACATTATGTAATAGAATATTTTTCAATTCAGTGTCTGATTACGGCAGAAGGAGTTTTAAAAAAGTATTTCATCCAGAAAATGTCTTATCTTAATAAGCGGTCAACATGCTAATTAGAAAATCAATTCCTTGAGCCATAAACTGTGGAAAGGTGTCCTTACTAACGTTAAAGAACGGATACGCAGTTTGTACACGCAGCGGTGGACAACTCATTGCAACCTTTCTCAACAATGACCTTCGACTCATTGTGTTCATGCATGTTTTTACAAATAATTCCGATGTCTCTGTCACCTCACTCAGCTCAGTTGATTCAAAATACTCAAATATCAACGGAACCAAAACTCCGGAAGCAAAACCTGAAATGGTTATAGGTCCCGCATCAGCCAGCACTTTGGGTGCCCTCAAAATCGTGAAGGCTACGCCAACAAAAACGGTATGGCACCAGACATGGTGCAAAGAGATGAGAATCGTGGCGTATATCTCATTCAGAATATTATTTAGGATTTGCTGTGTTCTGTAAATAAATATTATTTGTGTGTCCTCTAAATACCCTAGACCGTATGTTTTAATTTTGTAACGAATTGGCGAGGAACTTGTTTGGATAAAGTTTTCGGGGGTAATGCAAGAAATGCTTATATTAGACAAAATCATGTAAGAATATGCCACCGTTATTACGTTAAAAATAACACTACCTGCGCTGGATGCAAACCATACTACGAAACAAATTAAGGGAAATGATTGAAAGTTGAGGGAGACATCAATTTCTAGCCATTCCTGGAGTAGAGCGTGTGTTGCCTCGAATGGGACACACATGCATGCTCCATAAGCAATTGGAACTAAGCTTGTTAACACTGCGGTTAAAATAAACAGAGCTTCCACTTTTCTTAGTTGCTTTAATTGAGGTTTGGCTAGATGTCCGTTGGATTTTAGAATTAAGGCTGTAAATTCACATGGTTATATTAGCTAACTGGGCCAATTCTTATAAATTTCTGGGATTTTAAAATTACCTTCGATTTTGTTTGAATATCCGTACACTTGGTTGAGTAGGTAGATAATGTCATTAAATCGCTGGTTTAAACGGTAGCCAATTGTCACAACTCCACTTACTATACAAATTTCAACTCTACCCAAGGTGTAAATGATAAAATTTGATGTGGATGCGATATGCTCATTACTTGTCCACTTTTCGAGGAGAAACACACTCATGAATACTGGATAAAGAGCTCCCAAAACGAGGAGGAGCCGAACATTCCAGTGTAAATAGTTGTTGGTTGAAACAAAAGAATTTGTATTGACATCGAATTTAAAATCGCTTGCGATGGAGGGACAGATCATTAATTTAAGTCTGTAGTGTGTTACTTTTTTAAGTAATTTTGTGATCATTTTAAGGTTTGGTTAGTCTGGGTTCAAAAAATTGTTCTAATGTTGTATTGAGCAAAATATTACAGAGTTTTAAAGCTTAAATTTTAAAGTTGCAAGCAACTTAAACAACTGAAGATCGCGATTGCTTCCAAGAACCTTTTAAGCTCTGTGCTTTTGCTAAAAACTGAGTAAGTAAATTTTCTTTGTTTGCGGATGCGGAAAGTAAGGTTGATTTTAAAACGTTTGTCGAAATTATTTAATTCGAAGGAGTTATTGTATTGTTTCCTTCTTTGCTTAATTCACGTTTCCGCGTCATTTCTTTGAAAATATCACATTTGAAGGATTTAGCATTTGGTCCGTTTTGAATATTTTTTGCTATCCAGTAATGAATTGAATAAAAAAGTGGCTGTGGATTGGAAAAAGTGGCTAAAGATTTTATCATTTTTCTTCCGGGAATGTTTGGTAGCAACCCAGTAAGCAAATTTTATTGGTTTGGCGGAAATGTCATTTGTACTGATCAAGGAAATGTTCAGAATTAAATTGCAGTAGTCCTTTTTGATTTGTTTGAGTAAAACATGACATTCTCAAAACACCCCGCTTCCGCCTACTGCTTTAATATTATATTTGACAGCACAATTTTTTTGCTGTTTTCATAATAAGGTGCTGCAGTTAATCAACAAATTATCGAGTATCGTGTTGCATAACACTGTAACACATCATTCGGTGATAACCCATAACGTCTGGTGTCTGCAACCACTTAATTTAAATGCATGTTGAGTGAAAGAAAAGAGGCGAGCAAACAAAACTTTTATTCATATTCATTCACTATAGTTTAGAAAGAGCTTCTTTATTCATCATAAAGAGCAACAAATAGGCAACGGACATGCAAAGAAACAAGAACAAAAATAGCAAAATAATACACAAAATTTAACCCTGCAAAGATTAAAGGTTTTAATGATCACATTAGTTTTAAACTGCATTATGGCGATGAAGTCATGTTACCAAATAGTCAAGTATTATTTTAGAATAAAAACGAAATTGATTTTTATTAGATTTATTCTGTAATAATACACTACCAAATATGACCAAACAATTTTTACACAACCAATTAATGAGTGGTCAACATACCAATCAAAAATTCGATTCCCTGCTCCATGAACAATGGGAACGTATGCTTTCCCACGTTGAAGAAAGGATACGCCGTCTTTATTCTTAAGGGTGGGCAACTTACCGCAAATTTTCCAAGCATTGACCTCCGATTACTGAGTTTTTTGCATGTTTTCGCAAACTTTCGGGATGTTTCCGTGATCTCATTCAATTCTGTTGACTCAAAGTACTCAATAACCAGCGGTGCTAGAACCCCACTAACAAACGCACAAGTGGCAACAGGACCTGCGCTAGCCATCACAATTGGTACTTTAAGAAAGGTATATGCAACACCAACCGAAATTACAAGCAGTGCCACATGATGCTGTGATATGAAGAGGGATGCGTAAATTTCGTTGATGAGAATATTAAAAACTTGCTGAATCCTGTACATTTTGATCACACGAATGTCCTCCAAGCTTCCCAAAGTGCGAGTGTATATTGTGTAACGTGTTGCGCTTGAAAAGCGAGGATGAGTTATTTCGATATTTTCAGGTATAATGAAAGAAATGCAACTGTGTGCAAGTACCATGTAACATTCTCCAATTACTAGTACATTAAAAACTACATTGCCAACAGGGAAAACAATCCATACCATCAAAATGAGAAACGGCATGAACTTCAGGCTAAAGTCCACGTCCACTTCCAGCCAATCTTGAAGTAAAGCATGGGTTGCTTCAACAGTAACACAGAGACAAGCAGCAAACGCCACTGGGAGAAAGGTGGTTAAGACTGCAGCATAACAAATCAACCGTTCGGCTTTCTTCAGACTGTTTCGTTGAGAGTGGCTCAAATGATGGTCTGATTTTTTAATTGACTCTGCAAATTTCTCCATTAAAATTATTAAAATACAAAAACTTAAAGTAGATACTATGTAGTTAAGATTACCTTCCAGTTGTTTGGAGTATTGATATATTTCGTTTAGAATATATACAATTTTGGACCTGCATTGGTGAAAGCGGTAACCAATCATCAAGGCAGAAATTGTGATGCCAATTTCTACTCTTCCAAGTGTAAAAATTATGAAGTTTGACGTTGACTCAAGGTACTCCCCACTGGTGTATTTTTGAAACAGAAATGTGGTCATCAGTAATATGAAAAATGGGCTACAAATGAACATGCCCTTAGCATTCCAGTAAAGGTAGTTGTTAGAAAGCTGGAATGCATTGGAACCTTCATCCCAGAGGAAGTCGCAGGAAAAAGTCAAATATAACGTGAGCTTTAACCGAAAGCGTGTCACCTTTTTCATTAAGTCGGTAATCATTGTGAGTTCCTAGATGATTAAATTTTGTGCAAACTGAGAGCGTTAGGACAAAAATATATTCGAAAATTTAGAAAAGCGATCAAGAAAGCACAGAAGTATGGAGACAACTGTGACACACCCACTAAAATGCATAATACTCTACCCAGAAGCGTTCTAAAAATAAATATTTTAAATTGCCATTTTTGGAAATTTCAAGTTGAATGATTACTAAATGCAGAATTATAGAGTAGAAAGTTATACAAAATTTACTCGTAATGGGTTTAGTCTACATCGGTTTTTTGCAAGACCAATCAGACTTTACTTTAAACTGTTGTTGCACACTGCAAATGGAGGCATCGTTGTACTTACAATATATACGAAATGAATTCACGATTGTATGCTCTTATTATTTTAAAATGCATAATTGCAGTAGATTATAATCCTCAATTTCTCAATCCCCGTTTTTCCTGAACCTTAGTAATGGAAATGATGAGTGATAATCAAGACAATTTTAGTGGTTTTGGAGCCAACGCTCCAAAAATTCGTCGTGTAATGTGAAGAAGGTTTTAAAGTGGCGCGTTTTTTCCAGTTTATAAATCTTAATTACATTTTTTCGATGAATTCTGATAATGGTGAATTCATAATGTTGAAAGTTTAATATAATTATGCTTGCATCAACTCCCTTGGAACGTCATTATAAAGTTGTTTTTATCGCGCATTTAATTGAACTCACAATCACCGTCATTCTGCCTCTACTGCGAATGAAATGAAGCTATTCCCGAGCTATTTAGCGAATTGGTGCTCGTTCAACGTACATCTTGAGCATTCAGATTTTCTTGACCCACGCCACTCAACTAGTTTTCTACTGAAAAATCATCGTCTTCGCACGCTCGATATGAATTACATGATTCCGTTCACTTGATGAATCTGTTTATTCTTTTAATTCAATCAGCGCTGATACGAAACAACCTCCACTCTTCAAACCAACCTACTATCCCTTTAAAAGAAAACAGAAACGATTCCGTATTAAGATTAAAATCTTGTTTGCCAAATACGCTTTGAGGTAAGCTATCCAATGAAATTTCCAATCTTCTGTTTCAACATAGTTGACTTGGCAAATAAGTAATAATTCATCGTATTAATTATATCAATAAAAAATTCACTCAAAATATGGTATTAAGTTGGAATTTATTGTTTTTACCATTCTCACCCAGAATTCAACGTCCTCATTGTGTAAACCAAGTCTTTGATGCATATTTATGTATGAAAACATTCCATAAATGGTAAATCAACATTCGTATGGGAAATATTTCTAATAAACAATACAAAACTTGTGAATGAAGTAACACTTTCCAGACTCCATGGTTGAAGTTATCCGAATTCCAATCAAATCGAATTAAAACTGGTATTGAAGTTTGTTTGTTATAAAAACCATGTTTTCTTTGGTATGACCGCATTTCATCTCTCAATCGGAATAGCAGCTTTCTGGGAATTCTAGTTCCAGAATAATAACTGAGTAACGACTAGTTGATATGTTGTTGTAAACAAAAAACACACTTACTGTACTTGTTTATTAAGTACATATAATGGTATTTGTAGAAGCCAAGAATAGAAATAAAGGCCGTGATAATCCATTGGTGTAGAGTTAGTTTTAATTTTCATTCCAAGAAAGAAAATAGCCTCCTACATCGGAAGCATAGAATAATTTTCTATATACATAGATACAACAAGAATGAGCATCACATGTAAAATTTTCCGTCTCAACATTTATACGGAATCAGAAATGTATGAGATATTAAAAGCTACCGCACTCCAAGAATGGGACGACCGCCGACCCCGATGGGAAATGTTGCTAATTCCAAAAATCAAGAAGGAGGAAACTGGTCAAATCTGCAGCGTAATTGCAATCAGCATGTCACATATTTATACGGACGGGATTTCGTTGTCAAATTTCATCCGAAATTGCGTTTTGGATCAACCGTCTCTCAAACTGATTGTGAGTTTTGATCCAGGTAATCCACCAATTCCAAAACTGAAATTACTCCTAAAGGATACTATTGTTTATTAACGCAGCTTTAGCTAAGTTTATAGGAATGAATGGGAGAACGGGAGAGTGAAGTTCCGAAGCTGAGGGTCGGAAGCCCGCTTATGTATATGTATATGCAGGCATAGGCATATAAGTACAGGCATAGGCATATATATAAGCACAGGCATAGGCATATAAGTACAGGCATAGGCATATAAGTGCAGGCATAGGTAATTAAGGTAATTAGGGAATAGTTAAGGTGGTTTAATTATTATTATTATTGCTTTATTGCAGACTTCTCAGTAAAATTGACATTACATAAAAGTCCATATCCACTAAAAAACTAACATTCGAAGATCTAGTCTTCACACTGCATGATAAACTTCAATAATTTTATCAAACATTCAATTTATAGGAAAAACAAAAAGAGCAAATTCAGTCGTACACAATTTACAAATGAAAAACAAAATTACACTTTAAACAAGATACGCTTCCATTCAAACGAAATTGATGATTTAAGAAAACAATGGGAGTATAAAATATTAACTAGTATACTGTTAGTAGAGTCAGCCAAGCGATTAAGGAGGGAGAAAGCCGCCACTCTACGGACTGCGTAAAAGTCATTCACATGGTTTTTGCAGAACATAGCTGATGCACTGCTCCTTTGGCTGTAGCCAAACATAATCCTAAAGGCATCGTTATAGGCGGTCTGCAGCTTATCTAACACGGTCCTTCTGACTGGAACCCAAAGGCTACTGCAGTAGATACTGGAAAAAAAGTTTTGAAAAGATACAATTTAACATCATGACTACATGAGCGAAACCGCCCACTTAACAAATTTGCTCTGGCATAAATTTCTCGACGTCTCCTCAGGATCTCGTCAATATCCGGATTATGACCGTTGATGTCATAACCCAAATACCTGACAGTATCACACCACTTCAATGCCACCCCCGAAAATCTAATTAGTGGAGAAGCAATAAAAAAGTGAGAATCTGAGAAGCACTGGCACACTGTCTTCTTAGGATTAAAAATAAGGTCATGTTGGTCGGCATAATCTGAACACATTGATATTAGGTGCCTCCACGAGCTCACACTTGAGGTCATCAGACATATGTCGTCAGCGTAGAAAATATTATTAATAATACTTTCACCAATTCTACACCCATGCCCTGATTTTGTTGGCTTTCAAGTCATCTAGATACACCGCAAAGAAGTACGCTGACAAAAGTCCACCTCGCCGGACGGAATTGAGCACAGAAAAAGGAGCTGATAATGTATTATTCCACTTGACTGAAAACCGTTGATTCCTAAACCAGTACAAAAGCAGTCTAATTATGTCCGCTGGAAAGTTTCGGTCACACAGTTTTTGTAAAAGAGTGAAATGATTCACCATATCAAACGCTTTAGTCGCATCCAGGTAGCAGATGAAGACAGGAGTTCCTTGTCGCATGTAATGGTGAGCAACTTGCTTAACTGTATAAACAGCAAGCTCAGTACCAACTCCTTTTTTATAGCCAAATTGGTTATCAGTTGTATTCAGTTTTAGACCGCAGGCTTTGAGGATTAGAAGCTCGATAATTTTTTAGAAAGCACTTTGCAATGGCAATCGGGCGATAGTTGGCACTGCTACTTTCAGTGACACCTTTCTTTTTAAGAATTGGTGATACAAAAACAGACATAATTGAATCGGGTACATAACCGTGAGCGAACATTGCATTAATTAACAACTTCACTACGAAATGGATGGAATCACATGCATACTTAAGGTATTTAGGGAATAATTAAGGAAGTTTAAGGTATATAGGGAATAGTTAAGGTGGTTTAAGGTATTTAGGGAATAGTTAAGGAAGTTTAAGGTAAATAGGGAATAGTTAAGGTGGTTTAAGGTATTTAGGGAATAGTTAAATAAGTTTAAGGTATTTATGGAATAGTTAAGGTGGTTTAAGGTATTTAGGGAATAGTTAAAGAAGTTTAAGGTATTTAGGGAATAGTTACGGAAGTTTAAGGTATATAGGGAATAGTTACGGTGGTTTAAAGTATTTAGGGAATAGTTAAGAAAGTTTAAGGTATATAATGAATAGTTAAGGTGGTTTAAGGTATTTAGGGAAT
This sequence comes from Orchesella cincta, assembly GCA_001718145.1. NCBI lineage: Eukaryota > Metazoa > Arthropoda > Collembola > Entomobryomorpha > Orchesellidae > Orchesella > Orchesella cincta. Next base: position 76,843 of record LJIJ01000495.1, read on the forward strand.
AGTTAAAGAAGTTTAAGGTATTTATGGAATAGTTAAGGTGGTTTAAGGTATTTAGGGAATAGTTAAGGTGGTTTAAGGTATTTAGGGAATAGTTAAGAAAGTTTAAGGTATTTAGGGAATAGTTAAGGTGGTTTAAGGTATTTAGGGAATAATTAAATAAGTTTAAGGTATTTATGGAATAGTTAAGGTGGTTTAAGGTATTTAGGGAATAGTTAAGGTGGTTTAAGGTATTTAGGGAATAGTTAAGAAAGTTTAAGGTATTTAGGGAATAGTTAAAGGTACTTAAGGAATGGTTAGGGCAGTTAACGTTAATTCATATGAAGTCCTTTAAGTACAGGACTGCGTTACCTACATTTTACAAGAATTTATTAAAGTCTTCTTTATCGGATCATCTCTTGTTAAAAAGTTACGGATGTTCTGGAGAACAAACGTTGCAGGAGGATCATAAGCTCGTGGTTCCCAGTCAGACGTTTTTAGGAAGAACCAAACTCCAGTTAAATTTAGAAACTGTGAAGAAAATTCGTACAACTTTTAACGGTTCCACCCAAGCAATTATCCATTCTGCTTTACAGCTATTCTGCAAAAAAAGAAAGACCTTACTTTCATTTGGACCCAGAAGGGGTCCCGTGTGCTGTGGGGGACTACTCGTGCTGATCACGGCTGCGTCGCGTTCCCAGGAGGAACGAAATGTGCAATACAGGAACTGAAACCTAACTAACTAAATGTCAGCCACCCAGTTATCCCAATAACAACTACAAATTAGTTATTATTAGGCTAAGTTTACTTACCACTATAGTCACTCGAATAGATGTGATGTTCATATTTGCAAGACAAAAATTTCGATTAAAAACATTCACTTAATTGTCGAATAATACTCTTGTCCGTTTCTGGGCCACTTGATTTATATTCGTGAAAACGCTCATTCGTCGTTTATTATCCACTGTTTCATTTAAGAGAGTAAAAAATAATGTAGCCTGTTAATTCCACTTTTTATCACTCTATTTAAGATATAACGTGATTCTTTTCAAAAGTTGTTGCAGGGCCGGACTCACCCTAGGCCAGGCACTGCCAGTTTATTATCATCATCACGCATGTGGCAATGAAGTATGTAACTTTGAGTTGAGTTGGTGTCAATCAGCAAGAATTCACACGTATCTGCCCTCGTAAGCATATCAATGAACCTTCTCATAAACTCCATATAAACTTGAATGCCTTCATGCAAACGATTGTTAATCACAGTTTCACATCTTTTATGTGTAATGCAACGATAATTCAGATTTATATTAACACAAAATCAAATCCTTATGACTAACCCGGCCAGGGTGACCTTCATAATCATCATCGTCTTTGTTCATGACTCATCCATTTCAACCCTACTATACTCACCACATCTGAACATGCTCCTTTTTCTGTGGAAAGTTTTGCAGAAGTAAATAATAAACGAAGTAATATAGTCGCAACCAATTTGATAATCTAAATCACTATCAGTAAGCGTGACACAACCAGTTTCCGAAGCGCGGCTAAGAATATATTTTTCTTTCTCATCATGTTTGACTCTGGTACATAAATGGAAAATTATAAAAAATGAATGGGAAAAGTACCAAGATGAACTGAAGTTGAATGAACCAAATTTATTTTAGGTTTCCCATAGAAGTCGTATACCGCCCATTTATGTGCCAGCTCTACATCTAAATATTTCTGTCGGATGATAATATTTTTCCAGTTCGAGCATCCCAACGTTCAAAACATCTCGCAACCAATTTAATATGATATGTGATTAAGCTATTCATGCTGCTTGAATTGAGTAAATAATAAGTTTTTCGCTTTGCATTCAATGGATAGTAAGATATGTAAGGTATCTGTAGGCATAAAAAACCAAATATGGATATTGAGAAATCACAAGCCAATGACTTCAAACTAATATAAATAGGCATTTAAGCTGAAAATTTTCAACCATTCCAAAAAATACCTCAATTGCTGCACATCTTCACTCTTTTATATCTGAAATGGAAAAGTTAAATTCCTGTACTGGAATCTGTTGGTGGATTTGTCCCCAGATTTCTGAACTATTGAAAAAAAGTATCTGACTTTACAATTTTCTACTTAACCCTTGTCATTCTTTGTGTTCCTTGGATTTTAATGATCTTGTGGCGAGTTCTGGTTTCAATAAATATCCGCTTGTTTTACAAAGGAAGATACAGCCTTGTGCCGGCAGCGGATGCGTTCTTTTTCTCGAATAAACTTCCAAATATAATGAATGACAATTTGATTCTATTCATCAACGACATTTGTGACATTGACGAGCTGCGGGCCAGAATTCTCAAAAATATTTCAACCCCCGATGAAGACTGGAATATTCCATACAAACGATTTTTCTACGCTGTGGTTGAAAAATTTGGATTCTTATGTTTGGAAGACAACCGTAAATTATTCGACATCAACCATCATGTCCGGATTTGCCCAAACGTTATCAACCCAGATAAAATCCATACGGAATCGGAAATGTTTTCTATGATCGAGTCTACCGCATTTCAGGAATGGGATTGTACGCGACCTCAATGGAAAATGCTGCTAATTGAAAGAATCAAGATGGCTGAAACAGGTCAAATCTGCAGCGCAATAGCAATCAATTTTTCTCATGTTTACTTGGACGGAATTTCAATTGTGAACTTTATCAGGAATTGTGTTTTGGATCAACCTTCTCCCAAGTTAAACTTTGACCCCGTGAATCCTCCAATTCCGCAAGGACGCCTGATCAACACCATAAAAACGCTCAACAGTATACTACAGTATATCGAGCTGTTTTTCATCGGACCCCACATTTTCTTAAAAAACTACAGATGTTCCAAAGATCAAATGTTATGCACAGAAAAGAAATCAACATTTACCAGTCACAAACTTTTGGGAAGAACCAAACTGCATTTGAATTTGGAAATGATGAAGCGTCTTCGGAAAACCTTTAATTGTTCCACCCAAGCAGTTTTCCATTCCGCTTTTAAAGGAGCTTTGCGAAAAATTTCAAAAAAGAAAAATAACTCAATTCCTCCAAAAATTCTTGATGTCCTTACAGCAGTTCAGCTCCCTTACCCAAATGAGTATCCCCACAATAGAGCGATTTCTCTGGCAGATTTAATGCCAATTGGAATTAAAAACCCTGTTGCTAGACTGCCCGAAATGAATAATACACTAAAAAATCTGGCCACACCTGAGATTGTGTTTTCTGGAGCGTTGTCCGTTGTTCTAATTGGATTGCTTCCTGCAAAGTTGATTCACGCATTTTTAACTAAAACTTTCAAATTTACTTACTACATTTCCAACGTACCTGGATTCGTTGGGACAGCTACTGTAATGGGGAAGGAAGTTCCACTGTATTTCGGTTATGCGCCTATTGTCAATGGATTTGGTAAATTTTTAAGTCTTAGAATTTATGCTTCCCGATTAAGAAATTTTTCTATACATGAAATGTATTCTTAAGGTACGTCCGTGGCGATAACTTGCAACAATGGGAATTTTTATGCTGGAATTGCGGTAGAAAATTCGGAGTTGTTCAAAAGAAGAGAGGACCTGGACCAGGTTATTGAGGAGTTTGAAAATGAGTTAAAATATTATGTAACTGCTTCTTCTGTTGGAACTACGCCACCACTGAAAATTGAGTAAAAGTTAACGTTTTTGATTTAGTTGTGGTAGTAAGTTTTCCGTTTGATTAGCTTTTTAATTCTTAACGATAATGTACCCCTTGTAGATTGGCTTCTTAAGATAAAATAATTCAATAAATTCAGTTAATGACTATCCAATATTTTAATTATAATGCGATTCAACTTCTGTTGCAGTATCATTATTGATAACAACTTATTATTAATAAGCATTCACAAAATTTCTCAAAACCAGACATCACAAATATTTTACGTTTGAGTTTTTGCATTGAATGATGTGATACACAGCTTCACCAAACTCGATTTACCACTCGGTTGAGCACTCATCCAATCTTTCCCACAAGGATTTTAAGCATGAGGAAGTTGATCGAATAAGGACATGGGCAGAAGCATGATTCTACTTGCAATTAAAGAGATATCTTCTGAGAGAGTGGTATAAACTTGTTTAACAACTTCATATGCAAGCAATCAACTTCCCGACATGCATGGATTTGGTAAGCAACTAGCAGTGCTGATATCTATGTATGAAGTACTTCTTTTGCTTCTCGGTAAGTAATCCCGCATACAAGCATATATTCCAAGTTTCAACCTGACCCGGAAAAACACATCTGCCTAGGTGCTGTTAGCTAGCTTTGTGCCAAATCAGTTTCCACATCTCAGTTCTTTGTTAACGCGCTTGTTGTCTGCAGAAAGGTGGGAAGTTGAAGTGATACTAAGAGTGATGTCAGTATTTTATTGACGCAATACAGCACGTCTTTGTCTTAAATTCGTGCGCATTACATGTAGCTTCAAATAAAAATGTCAGATTGTGGAAATTAATGTGTGATAATATTTTCGTTATACAACTTGATTAATGCAAAACTTGAGTTGCGAACTCATTAAAATGCATTTTTGTTGTTTATTTCACTGCATTTCACATTAATTTCCTAAAGAACTAACCAAATTTATAGCCCATGCACCTACTAAACTAGATATTGCAATTATGCAGGAAAGTGAATGTTTTTTCATGTTCGGGAATTTATTATAAAATCTTTTACATCTTATTCGTACTTAAGTATATAACAAGGTATTTGCAAAGGTCATAGTTAGTATGCAGTTTGCCTTTAAGAAAGAAGGTAGCTCGCAATTCAATAAAGAATTCAATTACAGTTTATTTTCATTTTGGAGGTTCAAAAATGGCAAAGTTTCATTCGAGTAATGGAATCTGTTATCACATTAATAAATGTGTAAAAGTTTTAGTTCATTTTACGGTTTTTTACTTGTTTCTTATCCTTTTGTCTTTTCCCTTGTTTTTCATGATTTTGTGGCGTATACTCATATCATTTCATCTCCGCTGGTTTTACAAAGGAAGATATACCATTCTGCCTGCATCAGATGCCCTTCTCTGCTCGAATATAATTCCGAGCACAATGAATTTGAATTCCGTTATATTTGTTAACGATGTATGTGATTTAAACGAGCTTCAAACGAGGATTCTATCAAATATTTCAGCAACTGATAAACACTGGAACATTCCCTACAAACTGCTATTTCACGCAATTGTGACAAAATTTGGATTTTACTGTTTTGAAGATAAACGGAAATCATTCGATATAAATCATCATGTTCGGATTTCTCCCAAAGTTGAAAACGCACAACAAATTTATACAGAATACGAAATGTTCTTGATGATACAAGCTACCGCGTTCCAGGAATGGGGAAACAGCCGACCCCGTTGGGAAATCTTGCTAATTCCAAAAGTTAAGAAGGATGAAACTGATGAGATCTGTAGTGCCATCGTAATCAACATGTCCCATGGATATGTGGATGGAATATCACTAGCAAATTTTATCAGAAATTGCGTTGTGGATCAACCGTCTCCCAAACTAAATGTTGACCCTGTTAATCCACCAATTCCAACAATAAACTTACTCAAACGGATTGTACTGTATGTCAAGGTGTTTTTCATTGGGCCCCATATTTTCTTTAAAAACTCTGGATGTTCTGAAGACCAACTAATGCATGAAAGAGGTCTGCAAATTACCCATTGCTCCAAGTTCCTGGGTAGAACAAAAATCCGGCTAACCTTGGAAATGATGAAGCAAATCCGGATATTCTTTGATTGTACTACCCAAGCGGTTTTCCATTCTGCTTTTAACGGAGCTTTGAACAAAATTACAAAAAGAAAGCAATATCAAATTCCTCCGGAAATTTTGGGTGCCTTTTCAGTAGTTCGATTTCCTTATCCTAATGAGTATCTCCAAAATAGAGCGCTTTTACTGGCTGATTTAATGCCAATTGGAATGGTTGACCCAGTTGATAGACTACGCGAAATTAATAAAAAACTCAGAAAGACGGCATCAGCCGATGTGGCCACTACTTTTACATTATTTGGTGAGCTAGTTGGACTACTTCCTGCTGCGATCATTCATGCAACCTTTTGTTCTGTGTTTAAATTGGCTTACTACATTTCCAACGTGCCTGGAATCGTTGGGGCAGCTACTCTATTTGGAAAGGAAGTTCCACTTATATTCGGTGTAGGACCATTGCCTAATGGAATGCGTAAGTGCTTGAATATAAAGCATTTCCATTTTAATTACCTAAATAATTCAAAAATATGAAAATTTTCCTTAGGTGCTGGCATAGGACTGTCATGCTTTAATGGGATTTTTACGGCTGTATTTGTAGTAGAGAAATCAGAGTTGTTCAAAACTAGGAAGGACTTGGATGAAATTATAGAAGAGTTTGAGAATGAGTTAAAATATTATATCACTGCTTCATCTGTATAAAAAAATCTGCGTTTCAAGTGTAAGTAATTTTCTACAATACCAATTTAAATAAAATCACTTTCGAAAATGTTTTTTATTGAGCATTATATAAGATCTAAAAGGGATGCAATCAATCATATAACAGCCTTCTTAAAGAAAATTCCAAGCAAAGTTTTCCTTATTTGCAAGGATGGGTAAGATTCGCAGCTTGACAAGGAAAATACGTTTTATTAGGCTTAGTCGTCATCAAAACTTTCATCGACAAACAATGCATACCTGATATAATAACAGGTTTCTACAGTAGTTCTCACAAATTCCAGCTCTCATTAGCAGGTCTTGAGTACCAGGTAAATGTAATTAAAACTGATGCTTAAGAAAGATAAACTATAGCTCTTTCTTAGCTCTACATATTTAATTTGCGCATATAATTATTATGCACAATGACGGATTGCAAGCAAGTAAAACGTAGTCACGTAAAACGCGAACACAGCTTTAATTTAGCTCATAAATTTGGTTCTTATCTGTTCATTGGATTTCCTGTCTGGAAAAAACTTGTTTCAACACTTATGCATTTGAATATAAGTAATTAAGTCAGCTTGATTTTTTATTCGTTTCGATATTGGGTTTGGTTAGGGGAACAGATATATTTGCTTTGTATGTAACCCACTGCTAGAGTGATGTATATTCAAACGGGCTTTATGAAAATATTGAAATGTCCTGCAGAATGTACCAAAATGCACACAAAGCTTTTTAAACGCATGACATCCTTTCATTTGAAACTGTGCATGCATGTTCAATGTTTACAAAAAATGTTTTTTAATTAAACAACTTAAAAATTATTGATGTAAAATGGCATGAAATTATAGTCTTAAATTAAACACAACTTGTTGTTGGAATGTTTAAATCAAGTGCACTTTTAACCTGACCAATCATTTATTTACCCAAACTGCTGTGTCATAGTTTATCTTATAAATTGAGATACCCACCACAATTACTGAAACTATTAAACATCTAACATAGGAATTATTGTAATCTGCAATTTCTAGGTGAACGCACAAATTGTAAGTTCACAATTGTGACCCGAAATTTTACTATACAGTGATGAATAATGAAGTATTCATGATGTTTTTATGATAATAACGGAATAACGAGATAGTTTTGTAGTAACCAATTGGGAATTATATTTATTATCGAAGTTAAGGCCGAATCTGGAGAGAGCATAATTTAGGTGACGCGAGTTTGCTAGCTGAGCTCTCTCTGCTTGTTAATCATCATCATGATCGTCGAGCTAAACGTAGGTGCATAAGAATGAGCTTGGCTGCGGATGAAGATGACCGCATTCCAATTACATTACAAATCATAAGTTATGTTAATGCCTAATTGACGGATGCGACATACGTCACCATACTCCTAATTTTTTTTTGAAATTGTGATAAATGTACATTATGTTTAACTTGTATAGTGATTGTAGTATTGCATAACCCCAAGATATTAAGATAATGGGTACGGCCAGACGTTTCTAAATTATATACCTACAAATGGTTTTAAATTGTTGATAATGTGATAAAATAAGGTGATATTAGAACAATGCATTAGTGTGTCGCCAACATCCCAATCAAAAAATCAATTCCCTGCGACACAAACTCTGGAAAGGTATGCCTCCCCACGTTAAAGAAAGGATATGCAGACTGAACCCTTAACGGCGGACAACTCACCGCAACCTTTCTGAGCATAGATTTCCGACTCATTATTTGCTTGCACGTTTTTATAAACGTTTTTGAAGTTTGAGTAACCTCATCCAACTCTGTCGACTCAAAGTATTCAATAACCAACGGTACTAAAACCGCACATGCAAATCCAGAGGTGGCAATTGGGCCTGCACTAGCCATCAAAATGGGTACTTTCAAAAATGTGTATGCAGCACCAACCGTTATCATCAGTAATCCTACGTGATGAATTGAGACTAGAATAGATCCATAAGTCTGATTAATGAGAACATTGAAAACTTGCTGACTTCTGTACATTTTGGTTAAGCTCAAGTCATCAATTTCCCCCAAAGTTTGGGTACGTATTTTGTAGCGTATTGCGCTTGAAGAGCTAGTTTGAGACGACGGAGGGATTATTAAAACATTCCTTGGTGTAATGAAGGAAATGCAACTGTTAGCGAATACCATGTAAGACACCACAATAATTATTCCGTTGAAAATTACGTTCGCAATCGGAAATACAAGCCACACCATAAAAGAAAGAAATGGGATGAACCGCAAGCTGATCTTTAAGTTTATTTCCAACCACTCTTGGCTTAGGGCATGAGTGGCTTCAACGGGAACGCAGAGGCAAGCAGCAAATGCAGCTGGAGCGAATGTCGATATGACTGTGCTATAGTAGAACAATCGCTCCGTTCTTTTCAGTCTATATCGTTGAGAGGGGCTCAGATGTCGGTTCGATTTCTGAATCGAGTCTGCAATATTTATCATTAAAATTATGAAAAGGTTTTACAAATTAGATTATATTTAAATATTGTTACCTTCCAGTTGCTTGGTGTACCGATATATTTCGTTGAGAAGGTAGACAATGTTGGATCTGCATTGGTGTAGACGGTAGCCAAATGAGAGAACTGCAATTACTATGCAAATTTCCACTCTTCCAAGCGTGAAAACTATGAAGTTTGATGTTGACGCTATGTGCTCTCCGCTACTCCACTTTTGGAAAAGAAATGTGGACATTAAAAATATAAAGGAAGTTCCGTATACGAACATGACTTTAACATTCCAATGAAAATAGTTGTTAGAAAGAGTAAATAAATTGGAACGTCCATCCCAATGAAAGTCACAGGCCAGTGTGAAATATTTCATGAGCATTAATCGGAAACACATTAGCTTCCGCATTGAACGGGTGATCATTTTGAGTTCTGAGATGATTTTATTTTGTAAAACTGAAGAATTAAAGAATTGTAGGAGTGACTATGTCAAAATTGAAATAGCTACTAAAACGTAATCCTTGGCTTCGAATAACCGTTTTTCCAAACGTAAACTCGATTTAAAAAAACTCAAATTTCAAACTTAATGACATAACTGCTATACTTAGAAAATTTGATCATGTTGCGTTTATATGTTATGCTTTTTGGACGAGTGAAATTAAATTTTCTTAAAACGGTTCAAGCTTACGCGATTAATTGAGAAACCAATTGAAAACAGATTACTTTGTGTGTGATTTTATGCAATTTGCGGATGGGTTCAACACATTCGATAAGAAATTTAGCAAAAACAATTTAGTAGGTAGCCAACATTCCGATTAAAAAGTCAATTCCCTGCGACATAAATTGTGGGAACGTATCATTTCCAACATTGAAAAAGGGATAAGCCAACTGAACCCTTAGAGGTGGACAACTCACTGCAACTTTTCGAAGCATCGACCTCCGGCTCATAAGTTTCTTGCATGCTTTAACAAATCTTTGTGATGTTTCCGTAACCTCGTTTAATTCCGCGGACTCAAAATATTCCATGACTAATGGGGCTATGGCACCGCAAGCAAATCCCGAAAATGCAATTGGCCCTGCTTCAGCTATCACCGTAGGAATCTTGATAAATGTGAATGTAACACCTACAAATACCACTAACAACCTACATGATGAATTGAGACGAGAAGGGAGGCGTAAATTTTGTTAACGAAAATGTTCAAAAGTTGTTGAGTTCTATACATTTCAACTACTTTTATGTCATCCATGATTCCCATATTGTTTGTAGTAATTTGGTATCGGAAAGTAGGAGTTTTATTAATTGTACCGATTAGGGTGACTTTCTTTGGGGTGATGAAAGAAATGCAACTGTTTGATAATACCATGTACGAGAATAGTACTGTTAAAGCTGTGAAACCAACATTGCTTGAGACGAATACCATCCAGACTATGAAAGTGAGCAGTGGAAGAGAGCTCCATTGTAGGGACAAGTCAATTTCCAACCAGTCTTGTACTAAAGCATGGGTAGCCTCAACTGGAACGCAAAGACAGGCCCCATAAGCAATTGGAATGAGGGCGGATACCACGGCCATAGTTAGAAACAACCTTTCTTCTCTGCGAAGCCGGTTTTGATGTGTATGGCTTAAATGAAGCTCTGACATTTGAATTTGTTCTACAAAACATTATTGGAATTAGAAGCCACTTCAATTTTTAAATAGATAGCCGATTTTAAATTATTACCTTCTATTTTGTCAGAGTATCTATACATTTCGTTGAGAATGTAAATTATTTCAGCCCAGCATATTTGCAAACGGTAGCTTGTACACAATACCATGGTTATTAAACAAAATTCTACTCTACCAAGAGTAAAGATTATGAAATTGGATGTGGATTCAAGATGTTCGTCATTGTTCCACATGAAAAGCAAGTATATCGTCATGAGGATCGGATAACCGGCTCCGAGGTTGAATAACAGTGAAACATTCCAGTAGGAATATACGTTTGTAGGGACAAACGCTTGGTCCCGCTCATTCCAAGAATAACAACTGGTTCCAGTCAACCACATCATAAGTTTTATACGTCGACGGATTATATTTTTTATTACTTTTGTAATCATTGTGATTTTTTTAGAAATTTTAGGTGAGTTAGTTTTTGAAAATATCTTCTGGAATAGAGCAAAAGAAAAAAACATGCCGGTTCTAGAAACCGACGGGTATTCCATGTTGGCAAAAATAAAGGATTCGGGATTTCCTATTTTCCTATAATTATAGGAAAACAATTTTTATTACAGGTTGATGTTGATTGAGCTATTAAATTAAAAGAAGCTTACAAAAACAATTTGAAAATGTTTAAAATTGTCATGGAAAGGTTTAAAAACAAAGACATTATAAAATAAATGCTGGCACCAACAACTAAGACATCAGTTTGCAACTTGCAAACGAATCAAAACAAAAATTGCTAAATAGATCTATCTTATGGAATTACTGAAATGCATAGCCGTCATCATTATCAAATCAATCTAACAACTGGAAAAAGCAAATTAAATGCTGATAATGTAGACTTTTAGGTATGACATAATTGCTGAATTTTTAAAATGACATGCTCATAGGAAAACACTTACGAATCATTGACAAGAACTGTAGTCCAAACATCCATGATTTAACTTTTAAATAAAAAAAAGTGCTGAAAATGGAGAATAATAGTCTTTCTTACAGTGTAATTTAATTGGTTTCTGTTATTGGCATACATAAAGTTGTCATGTAAGATTTAATCTTTTCAAATTACAGAATACATGGTCTACAATTGAGCCATTCTCATTACGTTTTAATCGTATAAAGTTAAAGTATTGTACAACGCTTCCAATTTCTCAATTTCCGTAGCTCAGAGAAAGCTCAGTTTTTAACTATGCTAAAATAGGGATATAGGGATATTATATTTTTTACATATTTGAAAATCTCAGTTACCGGCCTGCATGTATCTGTGTTTAAAAAATAAATTGTAAGCCATTTGTATGTCAGAATGTCCATGTATACTGTATAGATATACATGGATGGTATGGTAAAGATGGAAGCAGTCATACAAATTACCACTGACTGGTATGTGCGGTATAGGCTTTCTAATAGAATTAAATGCTGCTTTATTGCTACCCACTATAGTACCCAATTTGCCAACTACAACGTGTATAATTAAAGTCTTTTTACTTTTGTTGGAATATAGTTAGCTTTATAAAATATGTCAAACGATATCAAAATACAATGTACAGAATCTTTTTAAGACCTGAAAAATCCTGTTCGGGTTAGGACGAAAATACTAATTATCTTTTCTATTAAAAACTCAATCCGACTGAAAAACAAATTGCGGGTAGCTTAAGCTAAGAAAAACAGGAAGCGAAATAAGTAGCTTTATCGCTAATAGCTGATGACAATCGACATTTCAAGCAACGCTCTCAATCTCGAAGCTATTATAATACCAGCGCGATGAACATTAGCACAAAATTGTCAGAGTTTTTACAAGCTCTGCATGTCGAAAGTTTACAAAGCATTTTAAAATGCAAGTTAATTCCACTAAAACTGGCATCTCTTTCTGGCCAGTTGCGAAGCAGTTTGGTGAAAAGATTCACGATTCCGATCCCATCTTTCAAATTATTTCTGCGACAAAAGTTTCAAGTCAAAAACCTCCTGTAAAATCCAAGAAATTCCAAAGCTACGGATTTTTCCACTGGTGGATTCTATTTGGGTACTACTCATTTTGTTTTCCATATAAACCAGTGGTTGAACAAAATGGAATTTGTCGATTGAAGTCTAACAAAGCTCAAAAGGTAAAGAAAATGTGTTACTCCTAGCTTATCATTCCTAGCAAAATATTAATCAGTATTTTTTTCAATTTTAAGATAATCTGCTTGTTGGGTGTATGGTTCTTAACACTTATCAGCGTGTTATCTTTCAGCATTAAAAGCGTTAGGGTAATTGTATTGTCTAATAATCCCAAAGTGTGGGACTACTTCCACGTTCTTCTCGCACTGCTTGTCATTGTTCGCTACGGCGAATTTTTTCGGATAATTATCACGAAACAGAAAGCTATTGAGAAATTGCTGGGAATTATTCAGTCCTCCACATTGGTGTTTCCATGGAAAACCTCAAATCAAAAAACACCAGCATGGGCAAAAGTAAAACATAATTATTATTATTATTACAAGTTTAAATAGATAACAATTATTGTTATTTTTTAAAATTGTAACATTTTTTGTATTTCTTATTTAACCTTTAAAATTATTTCCAGATAGCCTATGCAAACTTTGTGCTCATACACATTGCAAATTTTTCCGAAATGATACTCCGATTTGTGACCTCATCAACCGGCCTGGCAGGACACAGTGTTCCGAGTTTCTTTGAGGGAGCTGTAGCAAAAGGAAGAGCACGATTCTTTTTCGACAGTCCGGAAACCAATCTTACCCTTTCGTTCTCAACAGAGGATATAGCATTTGGAGTTACGGAACTTGCGTTAAACATTGGCCTAATTAGTAGCGCAGTGTTTGTTCAGACGCTTTCTTATGGACCTCTTCCATTAACGTTCTGTTTCGCTGTAAAGGGATTTATAAACATGGTTTCTGATTTATCTACAGTCCCAACAAAAGGTCAAACTGTGGAAGGAAGCCAGTATCGGATTCTTGAGCAGTATGCCAACTTGAAAATGATTAATGCAAAGCTTAACTCACTCTGGTCGGGAATTTTGCTACCACATATCATATATAGGACTTTGGAAATTGTGGGGGTACATAAGAAAATAATTGCAAGAAATAGGATTGGATTTGCAATATTTGCTTTTCAGACGGGTTACATGGCAGCCGCAGTTATTATAATGGCGGAAGGCTGTAAAGCAGTATGTTTAATTAATAATTAATAATGAATCTTTAATGGTTAAGCGATACATATATATGGATTTGTAGTTTAATTTTAAGATTTAAAAATTATTTGCCCTTCAATACAGATGAAGCGTTTTAAAACGTGGTTGGTGGATCGGGAAGGTGGGAGGAAGTATTTTAGTGACAGATATGAACTAAATATGCTATTACGGGAGATTGATGAAGGTACTGTTGGAGTTGGTTCCCTAGGAGTGTATCAAATCAACTATGGATTCCTTTCTCATGTAAGACCAACTAAAATGCCAGTTTTTTGTTGAGTTTTTTTTGTTAATAATATGCGTTTTTACAGCTCGTGGTACTTGCAGTCACACTGTTCGTTATTGGCTTCAATTAGAAGATTTAGGGTATGGTGTAGAAATACTTGCCGCGCTTTCAACTGAGGGTAAACATTTTAACAACAAATCCAATGAGATTAGATGGACGTTGTACAATTGAATCACGTCAAACAGTTTTTAAGTCATAACATTTATATTGGGAAAAATAGAATGTATATAGCACACCTTCAATGTAATAAATTTTTATAACTTCAATAAGTTTAAATTTCTGTAAAACATCATTAGGCTTTCAATTTATAAAATGAATTATAATTATGATTTGAGATTCATTACAAACTTTAAGTTTTAGCGTACTTGATTAAGCTTTTATATTTAAAAAATAGACTAAATAGTGGGGTTGTTATAACAGATATAACAGGTGTATAGATTAGTTGAATTTTCTATATGCTATAATTTTATTCAAGACGATGCTTTCTCAATTAAAATACTAATTAGAGATGCAATAATGCCAATAAAAACTAAAATACAAAATTTCAGGTGAGTACTATGTTGACTTACGTTGTTTTTGTAGTATTGTTCCATAAATACAAGTCAAAATGGAATTATTTGAATTTACCTTACACAATGAAAGATCTTACTAGTAATTGTTGCTAGACACCTCTTATGGTTAATTCTAATTTGATCTTCAATGATGATTTCTAAAAAAAAGTCGAGCTTTGTATAGATAGCATTGCTGCCAAGAAAAGTTTCACACACTAAATTTTGAGTTTTATATATTCGCTTTTATATTTATCTATATTTATAGTATATATTCGACCTTACATGTAGTACTAAATGTCCGCTACAAAAACCGAAAATCCTTTTTCGCTTTAATATGACCTCATATTATATTCATAACCTGCTGCGTTTCCGTGTTCTTCACTATTGTTTAACTAAGCTGATGCCACAAAATTCCAGCTTTTTAAACATAGTGAGTTCTAACAAGCACATCTATTTATCCATGTACAATGTATGACCAAGTACTTTCTGAGTTGTAGACGAAGCTCGTGTAATTGCTGATAAAACTATTACATTTCTTAGTTAGTGTTTTGGAGGCTATTTCATATATTTCCAAATAATTATGGGCCAAGACAACCCGGAAGAGAGGGAATTTTGTCGCTTCTTCTCTCACCATGAAAAAATGCATATTTATTATTAAAACAAGCCACCGCGGCAAAAGTTTTTTCATCGGGCAACCTTGGCCTTGTTTTGATTTGGTTATAGGCTTAAACAGCGCCCAACTTAAAAGGGAATTTTACTTTGCTTTTACTTTAGTTTTCTGACATTTTAAAAACCATTTGGTGTCAGAAAATCAAGCATACAACATTCTTTCCTATTCGTCTCAAACTAATTCAATTCTGGTCACAATGTACCTCTCCCAAAGATTTCTGCCACTTTTCAAGCTTCATCTCCAACTATTACAGTTTCTAAACTTTCTTCCGTTCGAATGGAAACTGTGCGACATCGCAGTTATCAGGTTATTGCCAGCAAATGGTAGCAACATGAGAGTGAACTGGTTTAAATTAGTAGCGACCGCTGGATTACCAATAACACTTTGGATTCAGTTTGCCCTGGAGCGAAAAACGGAAGAAATACTGACAATTGCAGAAACATTGGTATTGGCCAATGGATTTTCTGCCATTTGCGTACTCACTGCATTCTTTTTGCGTCGTAGAAAATATGAAGCTCAGCTTTTTAACGCACTCCTCAACTATGAAAAGTGGCGGCCAGAATATTTAAGCAATCGAGTACTGTCCTCATTTGAGAAATGGATTACTGTATATTACCAAATGGTTGGAGTTTCTGCAGCTCCAATCACAGCAATATCATATGCAACTCGACGGTGGCTTAATCCATGCACATCTGCAACTGTTGCATACTACCTTTTGCCGGAATGTTTTTCTGAGAATCCACAACAAATTTGGAGTATCAAATCCTTGGCCATTTTACTTGCAATCACTTTGCTATTAACTTGGATTGTTGCAAACTTAATTGGGATAAATTCTTTTCATTTTGTGGAGACATCCTACATTCAATGTGCGTGTATTGTTGGCTACTTAAAGGACCTACGTCAATCTCTGGAGCTCAGTAGACTTCAGGTATCAAGTTTATCTAATTACAGGCAGATTCAAATATTGGGAAAGCTCTACAATGAAATACAAAAGGATACTTTTGTTCCCTTTGCGTTAAATCTCACACTATCATGCATCGTCGTCAGCTTGTATATGATTATTAGTTTGGGATCTTCAACTTCGGCTTTTCAGTTGTTATTTTTTTATTATTTGTTTGGTATTGGTTTATTTGATCATTTGATGAGGTTTGTAATGTATGCTTCATTGGACACCCAGTCATTGGCTATTTTGGAAATGATTAGGAAAACTGGTTTACCAAATTTACAACGTACTTCTCTTAATGGGAAACGCAAAGCCAAGATAATAACACGAGCTGTGAAATCATTACAACCTCTCAATGTTCGCATAGGTGGTTTAAACTTTGTGGATAAAGTCACTCCTATGGTGCTTCTGGACTTTTGTGTGGAACAAGTTGTGAGCATGCTTTTGCTTGATTAAGCTAACTCTTTTCTTAAGACTTTGCTAGAAAGCTTCTCCATTGATTGATATAACTCATCAACCGGTGTAGTCTGCAGACATAAAATGCATATACGTTTTGTGTAGAAGCAAGCTATGAAAAAGTAAGATACTTAAACTAATATATTGTAAGTTTACAGCAAGAAGGATATACATAATTTTTCATTTAACGAGTTTTACTTCAAATTACAGTATTAAAAAATTAATGCTTATGTAAAATATATATTTCTCTTATGATGCAAATACATAACTCCAATATAGTTCTAAGTTATCACATAAAAAGAATTTTGTGTCAAGGCTTAAACTTTATATTCTATTGGACTAATAAATTAATAACCCGCGTCATACAATAAGTAATTTTTAACTTACTTTGAAGGAAGTATGCCACATCATCAGTTCAAAAAATCGTGCAATGCTCAGATTACTTATAAAAGCTTCTAATGCGCTTAAGTGCAATATTTTCGTTCTGTTTGAGAAGCACTTCAAACGCGTTGTTACAATTTGTGCAAACCTGCGAAATGTAAGACAACACTTTGACAACCATTCATGTTGGTTTTCACGGATATTACCAGTTCGATTCACCTTAAGTTCAACTTCCTGTTGCAACAAACTACGCCAGTTCATCTCAATTATTATGATACCAACGGGTTTTAGGGAATCTCCAACTCAGCGAACAATTTGGACGAGAAGCTTTAACCAATTAAGTTTTTACCAATTGCCGACTTTGATATAAAATCTGTCTAAATGCTTTGATCTTGTTGGATTTCCGGGGCAATGATACATCTGGTGAAGTCGTAAATTGGTTAAGTTCGTTATGAAAGTCAATTAGGATTGCGGTATATACGTGAGCTAAATCCATATAAACGTTTATTCTATACACACTAGAATTCAATCTGATTTGACATTCTGGTCGGCTGCTTTCATGTGACGTAAGCTCATTAATAATGAAACGATGGATGCCATATTATTGGAAATAATTGCGTTAACTTTGCAAGCATCAGTTGTCAATTTCATTAGTCTATAAGCAGAAGAGCGTGTGTTGCCTTTCCAAACGCATATTTACCAGCTTGGAATATATCATTCAACCCTATGCACATTATTAATATGACCGTAGCACAGCAAACTGAGTGCCAAAAGCTTCTGTGGAAACACGACATTTAAATGCCAGACAAAACATCATAGAGAGAAAAGGGAGTTTTTCAGGAAACGAATTTCTGGTTAGGGAATCAGTTAGAGCTTACATTTTTCTGAAATATGACGCCATATGTGACTCTTTCTAATGACGATGGCGATAGAAGCACCCAAAATTCCCCATGATTAGTCTCATGGAGAGGCTCTAGCAAAATTAGGCGACATGTCTTTTCAATTTCTGACATTTGGAAACATTTAGATTTATCATACATTTTTTTCTTTTATTATCACCTTACAAAATTGAAATCCGAAGAAAGAAAGCAGCGAAGTGAATTCTAGGAAGGACCCTGCTAAAAACTGTTTGCGAACTCATGAAAATGATATGGATCTTAGAATCTATCTTCTGAAATGAAATTCGTCAGAAAGTATGTTCTACAAAAAATGTTGGATATTATGCCTAAATTCTTATTCTAAAAGTTACAATTTAGAGCTTTACAGTGTAAATATATATAATCAATGTTTGTAGAAAAAAGTAAATTTGATTACTAAAATTAATATGGATATTTATTGAGAATAATTAAATAAATTTATAAATTATCTCTCCCATATCCATTTCCCTGATTTTTTCATGTATTAAAAGATAATGGTGATTTCAAATATGCGTAAATATTTCTTGAAATTTTGACAAGCACACGTATCAAATAACCCCACGGTTTGTTGTCTTATTTCAAAATAATTGTTTAGGCATAAGCTTCACCAGTAGCCAAGTAATCCAATCAGTCATTGTTCTGCTTTTTGGTTTCAGGAATTCTTTTATCCACATTCTTATAATGCGCTTTCTCTAATGATGTGACCGGAACTAATGTAAGCCATTTCTTCTCGACTTGTTTTGAAACCAGAATCACCCTGTTTTGACTCATTTTATAATTATATGGAAATCTTGAAAAGATCCATTGAAAAAATGGAAGCGTAGAGACATTTAAATGAACTGTATGACATAAAAGAGTATTTTCTATTGCTTTGGCCACATTACTTCACCCGAGTTCTTTTGAAGTTTTTGACGAACAAAATTTACTTCTGAAGTAGTGCATTCATGAGGTCTAGGTCGACAAAGCATTTCAATGGACTTAATAGCCAAGAGCAGAGAAGCTATTGCTGCTTTATTTTTGTTTAGATCTTCTCCTTTAATGATACATAAGAAGAGACTAGAATAGTCTAGTCTAGAGAACGAAAAGAGTTTGCGAGCATTAACAGGGACGGTATAGACTTTGAGCACAAGCGTGATTTTCCCAGTGTTGCTCCAACTCTGTAGCAGGAAGGAGCATGCACCCTCTTCTGCTCAAGTAGTGAGCATAAATGAAAGAGCTTTATCAGGCTAAACCTTCTGCTATCACAGGTTTATTTCATGGGATTATTGCTACATCGCTTGAATTAATTTCTGGTCAAGTTAGTAAATTACACAAATGTTTAAACCAAACTCAATAATATTCGTGTGGTTTGTAACACATAAATGACAAAAACAGCTTTATGTCATGTAATGCAACCTCCAATGACGGAGAAAGTAAACTTGAGCTTCAAATTCAATGATCTAAAGAGTTTGTTCATTATCTCCGGAATATTTAAACAATCCTACATAAGTACTGCTTAATATATGAGACCGTGCAGGATTATTCAAATTAGCCTTATGTATATTTGGTTATAATATAATTATTACTGTTTGTTTTTCGTTACTGATAAGTTAGAGCAGTACCTTTCTATGTGTGTTCATTGTAGCCATATGGTCTATAATGTGCGTAAGCTGTCGAAATAAATTAAGCGAGTCTATTACTTTCTTAGAAAACCTGAGCCATGACATCTTACTAGGTTTTACAATGAGAGATCTGCAATTACTAATGTTTCTCACGTTAGTTTTGGCACTACACCGATAATGTATGCAAATGGTACAAAACTTGGAGAGCAATATATATACATTTCTGTGAATGTATTGTATTTAGAAAGAACATCAGTACAAACTTTCGACAATCCAACATATGAAAGGGAAAGTTCAAAGTTAGAGTACAAACCTACAATATTGGGTTCACAGTTGATTAAAATTCTTAGAAAATGGTTGGTAAAGACAGGTTTTTTTCAAAGAGAAAGTATATAAGTTTTGTACTCCATTATGTACTTCCATAAGATAAATATTATCTGTTGTGCATGTGAGGTCAACTTTTCTCATTCAGAAAGTAATCATAATTCGGAGTGAAAGTTCTGTCAGATCCCACCAGTTGACTTTTTTAGCACGCCAAAACTTTCGTGACAAGGAACACTCCTTCGTGATACAGGCATAGGAACCGATGGAGAGTTTTATTTAGACAAAAAGCATGGATTGCCTTTACTAATGTGAGGTTAAAGGGATTTACAGTTATGTTAACTATATTTTTAAGGTTCTAAGAGAATTCCAACTCAAAAGAGATTTGCGAAATCAGAATAACACCTGTCAACCTACAGTGTTTACCTTTCTGGACTAGTGTAACTCAACTTTGCTCCATTTTAGTTCATATTACTACACCACAAATTGCGAACTTTCCAATTAAACGAAATACACTTTTATTGCGTCGTTCGTAAAACAGGGCGGATGAGGATCGAAAACTGGGAAGTGAATTGAAAACAATACCAGGAAAATTGACGACACATTAATTATTATACTCTGTTGGCACAGCATGTGGGTTGAAAACCGTAAGTAAGCAAAATTGCGTAAACATAATACGCGTTTGTAACTAAATTGGATCTTGGAGGCAGAACGGGATAGCTTCCACTATCCAACGTGATTCGTTAATGACTTTTCTGTTGACAAAAGGATGCAGTTTGAGATACCTACTTATATATTAAGGACGGAACACAAACTAAAGATTTCTACCGTAAAGGCATCTTACATGAGTATACCCACCTTTTCTTCTGTATATTAAACATTTAAAAAAATGTATGCTGATGTGTACACGCCCACGCACAAAACACATTGTCGTTCGATCAACAAAATAGGAAGTAACATGCTGCCTAAAGCCCGTTTGTAAACTCTACTTTTGTTTGATCTGCACTGCTTCTATTTTCACTTAAAATCCGTTGTTTCTTACTGAAGATAATAAACTTATTCGCATCCGTTTCAAAGTAGGTGCGAAAATTTACCTGACTAAAATCGTAAATATCCATTCCGCGTTAACTTTAATGTTATATTCATTTTATAGTAAAATCATATTGGAAATGGCTCAGTGAAATTCCATTAAAAGTAAAATACCGGTAGAAATGCATTTTTATGTTCAGCTGAATGTGGATGAAGTAACGCAGTGTATATTTAATTTAAGAATTCATCTATTACCTTGTTTTGGAATTGTAAGCTTAAATTCGGGCTAACCCAGTTCATAGCAAAACCGATGCACATTTTAATCAATCAACGAAACTCGTAAGCTGGTGAAAGTAATTCGATTTATAACCATTTTATTACTACTCATGTTTAAATTCCACAAAGGTACAATTCAATTAATCTGCACTGTCTCACAGATGGTTGAAATGCCAGGATTTTCCATTCCATCACTGCCATCACTTTCTCCAATAAAACCAGCAGTATTATCCCTTTCTCCAGCGAGTTGTCGGTCCAATTCCTCCATTTGAACTGCATCCCACGTTCGATTATCTAGAGGAAGATTTTCCTCCTGCGTTCCAACTCCAGGCTGGTTGTGACTTGGTAATGAAGAGGTTCCACGAACAGAACCGCAAGAATCACCTTCGCTGCTTTCACATTCAATCATGCAACACTGGTTTGGATTCCAGTACAGCCGACTTCTGATACCAGCACTATGTAAATGAAAAATATTTGCTAGTTTTCTACTTTATTATGCAGCTATTGTAAAAGTTGAAAATACCTTTGTGCTGCATTTCCACAACCATTTGGCAAGGAGTCGGGCACTACCCCAGTTTTCTGCCAAGGACGAAAGTGAAAGATCCCGTAAATAATTGGATTTACACAGGAGTTCGTGCACGCAAACATAAACAGAGCTTTCTGAATATGTTGATCAACCTCCTGGGCAGATTTCTTGTCAAACCAGTACCTAAATGTATGGGAGTTTTTTAAATATTGACTTCATATATTTTATTTAAAAGGCATTCCACTTTAACAAGCAAACGTTTCTCAGCTTGGAGAATTATTGCGAAAAAGTTAACTCACCAAAGGGACATGATGTTATATGGCGTCCAACAAAAGAAAAATGCTGCAACTATAATGATCGTCATTTTTAGCGTTCTTGTCTTAGCTCGCCCCAGTGCACCCATATTTGATCTCGCAAATTCCTCATCTACATAAAAACAAGAATACATTACAGAAAGAACTACAGCTTTCGCTTACGAGTTTATATCTCTGTTGTTTACCAAGCCGTTTCTGTTCGCTGACCCTGTACATCTTGCATAAAATGCAGGAATAGCTGAACAAGATCATCGTCAAGGGAAAAACGTAGAGAAAGAAGAAACCAGACAAGTTGTAAGCCAGCTCGGCTCCCGGTGTTGGGAAAGAGTTGAAGGTGACACATTGCTCGTACCAGGAGAACTCTGGGTGAATTTCTAAGTGAAATATGATGGCCTATGAGGATATAAATAAAATATAAGACGATCTAAGAAAGCTAGGAGAAAGTCAAATTTTATGTTAAAGACAACCTGGGGCACACTGCAAATCAAGCTTCCAATCCATGCAAAAACCAGCATGATCCTGGCACGCCTATTAGCGTTGGAAGTGTTGAGTGGTTTCATCACGGAAAAATATCGATCCAAACTTATGCAAACGAGGACAAATCCAGAGAGATAGAGTCCGAATATTCGAAAAAATGACATGAATCTACACAATGCATCCCCAGCTTCCCAACTGACTGTGGCGTTCCATCCAATCTGAAAATCAGCACAAGTGCAATTGATGTTTACATTTGGTAAGAAATCAACATGTAAAAGTTTGGCATCATTTGGGACGGAACAAGCCCTCGTTTGCACACCTCAAGTGGCATCATCAAAAATGTTACGAGGAGGTCCGCTACCGTGAGATGCAACAGAAATAAATTGATTCTGCTGAGTTTTCCTCTCCACCGAAGTCTGTGAAAGAAAAAGCAAAGTTGTGAAAGGAATGTCAATTAACTTGTACGAAACAGCATTTATTGAGTTTGAGAGTAAATCTCATATTCAGGCATGGTTTTCCAAAAGAGCTGTTTAAATTTCAAATTAAAAATGTTCAGGATTTTGAAGTAGTGTTTTTTTAAAAAAAACCCTCAGATCATTATCTTTTAGCAAATGGACATGAGAAAAACCAACCTCCAACTTACCTAACAATAATGGCAAACACGTAAACATTTCCGATTGCCGAAATGATCATTTGTATCGTGTACATTGAGATGGCTAGCCGATGTCCTCCATTAAATTGCATGTCAATTGGCAACAAACCCTTTGAAGTTTCATTTTGAAAAAAGTTTAAATTCCAAGTAAAATCTAATGGAGGAAAATTAGTTGTGTCGTTGTCAATCTCGCTGTTTATTACTGAGAAGGGATCCATTTCGCTATTTGAAGTGGTATTATTTGCAATGAAACTGGTATCAGCCATAGTTGATACAAAACTGCTCAAAAATAATAACCGGTGTTACTTAATTCACTTTCGACTTGTTTTTATATAAATAGTTATGCGTGCACCTTCAGAGAAAATAATGTTTCAGCATGCCCCAAAAAATTTTGAACTGATTTTTGCCTGTTTTGATGAAAATTGGCAGTTTTTACACAACTTATAATATTTGAATTTATGTAAGTTAAAAAGTCACTAAATGTGCTGCTTATCAAGCTGAAATATCAAGTAAAATTTATATAATATCGGTTCCTCGCTGATTCTGACTTTAGAGCAGGAGCAAGAAAATAGGCTCCTGCTTACTTAAAAGTTGGACTCGTACTGGAGAATTAAAGCCTGTGCTCAATGAGGAGATGCTCCGAGTTGTGTAGCTCCTTGCAAAACCCTTCAAACCTTTTCCGCATCTTTGAAAGGATAGGATGAACATGAAACCCTTTTGGCAAACAATGTATGTAAGTACGAAATATGTAAAGCAAACAAAAAGGCTTGTAGTATGAGAGGCTACAGGTTCATTAATTTTATGACTTTGTACAACGCAAGAATTGTGTACTCTTTGTTCTCACTCATAATGAAACGGAAGGAAATTCTGCATCATGTAATAACCACGTCATTAGAAATATGTCCACCCAGTTCTCTTTATCATTTGTGGAGTTACATTCGCGCTTTTATCCTCGTTGTCTCCATTTGTGAAATTGAAAATTGACGGTGTATTGAAGGTTCTCATATACTTCAAAGGTTGAGTGAAAGTATCATTCCAACTACTTAACATTTGAAATTTTGCCTACAGAAGTGCTGACTTTAAAAAACAAAACGTTGTCTGTATCTGTGGATTGTACCAAGGCACTCATTCAAAGAGGCTCTCATAACTTTCGCAATTTCACTTGAAGTTTCAATGTCTCTCGTAAAATTAAATTCACAAACATTGTCAATTTCATAGAAATTGGGAAAGAGAGGCTTACAATTTTCATTACTGCGATTATACATAAAAATTGCACGAAATAAGCCCCTTTTTAAAGCAGAACCGGCATTTTCTATTGCGACTGATGTTTTCATTTAATTAAATAAAAATGAGACCAAATTAAGCTTCAATCCTGTCGCAGCAATTCCATCAAGTAATTAATGAATTATATTCAAAGAAATGTTTGTTTGTGTAACTTAATTTTTTAGCAAATTGGAAATTGAAAATTATTTAAAATATTCTGACTTAGCTCGTAGTATAAATTTCGTTATATATTCTGAGTCACCACAAAATGTTAAGACACTAGGCTTTAAAAAGGCTTCGGGTTACGGCTCAACTGCTTTTGGTTTTGAAAAATATCAAAAGAAACCGTTTCCCTTCTCCTAGTAAACCACACTATAATTATATCCAATTAATTTTTTAGGTTTTCAACCACACGTTTGATCATTAAACCCGTTGTTTACATGCAACACCTACGCTTAAAATATTATATTTTCTATGATGTATTTAGGTTATAAACCAAATGACGCAAGCAGTAAATCCCTTTATTTCATGTTGGTGTAACATCAAACCTTTTATTTTTACATGAATAAATAAATTTGGTAGAAAATTATAATACTTTGCCTTTTTCAGGACGATATTACGATTCCTGAGCACGTTGAGGGGATAGCAATACTAGCTTATCAATGTATATGTCAAGGTCTTTTATTGAAAAAAGAAAATTCATAGTATGTTACACACAAATCTTTTATTGTTGTCGCAACAGAAAGAGTTTTCTGGGAAGGCTCATTGATAGCACTATTACGGATTCTAATGATGACATTGACAATCTCCAAATGATTAGTCCCCAACAGACAGACAGATTCGGCAGTTCTTCCATTTCCATTTCACAGATTGAATTTCCTTTATTTGAAAGGTTTATGAAATTCATTTGAAATTTTATCTGCAGCTGCCTGTTAGCAAAATTGAATTCGGTGGAACAAAAGCAAATATGCTTTCGGCAGGATTTTGACAAAAATTTCTTGTAACCTCATGAATATGATTTCGATCTTGGTTTTTATGACTAATCTTCGCAAATTGAATTCCAAATACTTATTTTTATCTACAAAATACAGGTATTCTATTTGGGTTGATGATAATGCTGATGTTCCTTATTTTCTATGGAAGTATTCCTTTCTGTTTCTATATTGAGTGTCAAATATCGTATTATAAGGGATTCTCGAGATAAAACATGTTTTTGCATGTGAATTAAGTCTTATGTGCTCTGAATATGAAAAGAATTGGAGTGGAAGTCTTTTTAAAGCTCTTTTTACATATTAGCAGCAAAAAGTCTGCGGTAAGGTAGTTTGAGTGGCTTTCTGCAATTTCATGTAGGATTTTCTACAGTTATACACCTTATGAAAATGATGTGTGAATAAAACTCACCAAGAACCCTGCAATTACGGTGTAGATTTAGCCTTTCACATTTCCTTAAAAGGAGAACGCCTACATACAAACCCAGGAATTGTCATTAGCACGACAAAACGCAGAAGTGTAGTTGCTTTGAGTTAGAGCTATCCTTTCAAAGGTTGTCTTTGTTTGATTCCTTTTAATTCTGCGGAAGTAGGTCTCCATTTCAAACACAATTTTGAGCTCCATAGTTTTTTGATTCATTAGTTTTTAATTGTTGGTGTAAGTAGGAAACTGAGTAATTTATTCAGTTGGAGAAAACATCAAACAAAATCATAATGAATTTGCAATTCATGAAGCCTTGAAGTTAACATACGAAAAAGGATATAATGTTGGAAACCATACAGATGTTCACCACTGGAAAATATTTAAATAGAGATAACTATGGAGACTCTTGAAGGTTCAAAGAGTAGTTATCCTGCTTTAACAAGCTAAAGCTTGAAGTTATCACAATAACGCGTATTTTAAAATCCAATTAAAATTACAAAGGTGTTTATAAAGTCTCTCTTTACTGAGTTGAAACGGATCATGAAACCTACTCAAATTATGCATTCAAATTTATACCAAACAATGAGAACGCAAATGAGTGAGTATATTATCTCATAAACTCGTAAATATCTGGTTTCAAAAATCTTGAAAGCGTTTTTCATTTCCAAGTTTGCAAAAAGCGCACAGGTTAGCAAAACGCTAAAGGCATCATGTGCCATTTATCCATGTAAAGAGCTAGTTTACTTGCTAGACTTACGATGTGCAACAACTTAATGCATTTTTCTTGCAACATATTGCATTCCGGTATAAAACATACTTATTTTTTCGAAGTTTCGCACATAAGATTTAGCAACTGGAATTTATAAATGTAAATATGCCTAGCAAATCGATTTTCAAAACCATTCCTGTAATTCAAGTGTACGTTTTCTCTCAAAATAAGCAAATTATTGTTTGCTAAGGTCCGTTATACAATATATTTCATGACCAATGTGATTTTATTTCCAGTCGTGTTCCCAGTTCAAACAGGTGCAATTCAATTATTCCGCACGTTGGCACAGCCTGAAACTGCCATCCTTTTCTCCAATAGAACCAAAAGGATTATTGCTATCTCCAGAAAATCATTGGTCCAATTCCTCCACTTGAATTGCGTTCCATGTTCGATTATCTTGACAAAGATTTATCTTCAAAGATAATAATAACTGCGACTTGAAAAAACAAGGAATTACATATACCAGATGTAACCGATTTGTCTTTGATCACTCAACCAAACCTGCATAAAATACGGGGTAGCTTAAAAATCATTTCCAATACATTGGAAATGATTGATGAAAACGTAGGAAAAGACGAAATTCATGAAGGGTTATCTCGGTTAGGTGTTGGGAAAGAGTAAATGTTTACATTACACAATGTTTCTAGCAAGAAGAGTCCGGGTGAACTTCCATGTGAAATATGAGGGTCTAATTCGGAGTTCAAAGGATACAATCAGTACGTTGCTATAGCATGTGAAAGCAGAGAAAGCAATTGGGGCACGCTGCAAATCCAGGCCACTAGTAGCATCCTGATTCCTGTTTGCATCTGACGTGTTGCTCGGTTTCATCACCACAGGAAGCATCGATCCAAACTGATGCAAACCAAACAGACGAAACCACATAGACATGCAATCCAAACAACGAAAGAAAGACTTGAATCTTTACGTTCACATTTTAAGCTTTACTTATCGCTCTAGTCAAAGCATCCTAAGAAATCAACGTCCGAACGTTTATTCTCATTTGTAACGGAACAAGCCATGATTGTTTGCTATTTCCTCAAGTGAAATAATCAGAATATTAGAAGTAGGCAGTAACCATACGACGTGGAAGAAAAAGCAAAATTCCACCTCTTCTGGTAAATAGTCGATATTAAAAGCAAATTGCGAATTTAAAGTCGAATGGTCATATCGAAAATTGAAAGACTTTAATTGCAAAGCTTTCTACAATATAATTTTCCTATGCAACTACAAATATTTTGGGTTTACTGTTGTGAAATTGCTATTTCAAACGAATTTTCACGGAATCACAATAAAGTTTCCCAATAAAGTGTATGAATGTAGGTCAACAATACTAAAGCTCCTTTAAAATTGATTTGCCCGTTAAAAAACTAATGAAAATGCTGCCGTCCAATAGCAGATTTTTCTACATCGCTGCAACTGTTATATGGCCATTTTAGCAGCATCTGCAGCAAGCTCCTTTCTGCTACAAAGTTGAAGTGGGACTGGGGCATTTTATATTTTGCATTGTGACTAGATCACCATGGACTTTGCTGCTCGTGAGTCTGTCAGCGACATTTCATGTAAGTAAAATGCTGTTAAACATGTAACACTTTGGGCAAACAACATCAAAAGAACTATTGAGTAAACGAGGCATGTAAAAACGACCACACACAGGATACCATTATATGAAGTCCTGACGAGCTAAAAGAATAGTAATTTTATGATTTCTTTGGAATCCTGAAAACTTATGTAATATTCGTTTCTAATCATGATGAAACGGAAGAAGAATCCACAACATGACACATGGTAACTGGGAGTATCTGTAGGATTTATTTTATGCACTTGAATTTCATTCCTTTTGGTAAACTTATTGATTTTTATAATGACATTGGTTCTGAGTGCTGAAGCTAACACGAAGAACGAGTTTTCAAATTATGGGCTCAATGGGCTTACTTAAAAGGTGTGTTGCATTCAATCCGATTTTACGTGTGTGTCCTTATAAGCTTAATAGGTTTATGAGGTGGAAGAAAAACGCTGGAGAAAGCTCAGTTTTTTGCTAAACAATGCATTATATTTCATGTGACCTTTTTGCATTCTTCAGATTCGGCTAAACAAAGCAAACAACTGAAGTGCAACTTTCGCATGCCTCACCTCAAATAGAAATATAGGGCTGTAATACTTTAATTCTATATGAAAGCACACATGCACCTTCATTCAGCCATATTATATGCAATAACGAACTTCTGTTCTTTTATTATTAATTCTTATTATTTCGTGTTGCAACCTGTTGTCTTAAAAGCTTTATCAAAAGCAAGGACTGGCGTTAGCGTTTTTGGCTAGCCTTCACGAACCCTTTGAGGGATTAACTAAGGAGGCATTTAGTTTCAGAAATAATACTTTCACGAAGAAATTTTCATATTCATTATAATATGTTCCCCGAGTTTTAGTACCATAAAGTAGGCAGATAACACGAAACATTAAGCAAACTTGAAAAAAGCGGAACTGTGGAAATGGATAACTTCTTTTGAAATATGAGACTAAATGATTAACTCAGGTACAATATGATGCTGCTTTAAAAAGCTGCCTTTATTTGTTTTGTATGTTTTATGATTTTGGAATGTGCACGATCTATTGAAAATCTTATCTTTGCTTACTGTGTCACAGCCATACTATAGCGTTTTCTGTTTTAAAAGTTCTATTGGAAAGGTTGCTTTAGTTAGAGATATTGATCGTTATCAGTCAATATCCAAGATTGAAATTTTCTTGAGGAACAGACAATGTCGTCCTGAAAGGCTTTCTTGTTTCTTGAAAAACACGAAACGCCAACCTCCCATAATTTACCGAGAAAATGAGCTCCCATGCTTGTGAGTAGTCGAGAAAAAGCACGCAACCTGAGCACCCTACTTGAAAGTTATGCAACAAAGACAAATGAAATCAGGCAGGATTCTTCAGGAATAAATAAAGAACAAAACACGACATAAAGCATGCCAAGGAAAATATTAAAATAAATTTCTTGTGAAATCTGTTAGCCTCAGAAAAATGCATGTATTCCACGAGTGTAAGCTTTTTTGTTTGGGATTTTCAAGCAGTTTGTGTATTGTAAAGCATCAATAGAGTTCATTTTACAGAATTAGGTTAAACTGCTAAAAGAAAAAGTAGAACCATGGTATTATATAAGACAGCATGTGTCGTAAGCGCATTTATAACGGAAATGAAATTTAATATGATGTCATGTCATCTTCTTCTTTTTCAAGGATTCAATTTACACGCTAAATTCCACCATGTCGGCTTGATCATGCAATGACTTCAAAGCAAAGTGAAACGGAAGCCTTGGAATATGCGGATTGATGTGTTTTTTCATTAAATTATTTAGGTTTTTTATATGTGTTTTTATTCCGAAATTTAATGTACACCTTTTAATAATAAACTTTGTAGAAAACCAAAATCACACGCAATAAATGGAGTGTTTTACATTTCAAAAACGTGAAAATGGTGATAAGTTTAATAATAACAAAATTAAGGGACTTTACTGAAAATAGAGCGCATCGTACAAATTGTAAATTCAAACGCAGAAAGAGCAGAATTCCGATGGCTTAAGCTTTGTGGTAAAAGTATCAAACTCAGGTTGCATGCAAGCAGTTAGTATTTACGAAACAAGTGGTTTGAAATAAATAAAATATAGATGAGCAGCTATAAAAGGGATGCAATTTAGATGTAGTGGTTTCATTTAATATAAACATCCCTGCTGGAATGACTCCACGTTTACATTGTTCACAAATGTTTGGAATTAGTTTCCTTTACAAAGTCATCCAAGTGGAAATTAAATTCAGTAAGCCCTGTTTGAACCTAAAACACACTTAATATGTTTAATGGTTTCTTTCCCCGTTGGGTGGGATTAGAGAAATTTGAAAGGAAATGTGCAATAAGGAAATTAAAAGCTCTAAAAACCTTGTCACAACCTTTTTTTGTCATTCAAAACACACAAGATTTTTATTTTTGCTCGTTCAACGGTTGAATAAGCCAACCATGTTCTAATTCAATCTAAACTTCTGAGTATGTTCCAAAATCTTAGAAAGTGCATTAACATTCTACCTGGAGGGTCCAGTGTCGTCATTCTTAAAGATGTTAAAAACTGTATTGCTTAGATACTTTCATACGTACTTTTTTATAGTCTGAAAGTAAATAGCTTTACCTTCCATTTACTGAGTTTTCATTACGTTATGTGGGAGGCATTTAAAATAATGAAATTTTAAACTGCATGCAACCGACTTAGTTTTAAGCTTAATTTTCCTGCAAATAGTTTTGTTCATGTTTTTTTGTAAGTTTCACAAAATAAAACTGACTAAACAGTAGATTCCCATACATAAAACCTTCAGGTTTTGAAGAAGCTAGCAAAGCTGTATATCAAATTTCACCATGAAAGACTAAGCAGCATTGCACTCTAATTAGTTTTTCCAAGATCTTAAACAACGCAGATTAGGGAATTGTATGTTTATTATCCCTCCCAACTAACAATGAGACGTATTAGCCTCTTGTAAATTAGTAAATAGACGACTTTCGTTCAGCTCATGTTTAATCCTACTAATTTCTTAACTTTGTTGTCGCAATTAAGCAGAGTTGTTGCAATAAATGCAGTAACAAAGGCCTTTATTTTACATTCTAATGTCTCACAAGGGAACTTGAAGCATGTTAGCAAATAACTATTATGCTAACTTTTTCTAATTTTTCCAGCATATTGATCA
>LJIJ01000496.1:0-108111 GCA_001718145.1 Orchesella cincta
TTGATTTACGTGCATCGGCGAGCAATTCCAATGAAGGCGAACTTAAAAAAATCGTATTATCATAACCGATCGCGAATATAACTGCTTTTCGTCCACCAGACAAAGCGAGACAACATTGCAAATATTAGATGGTAATGAATGATTTACATGGAGGTGCAAAGGCAGTGGTTTTGGTTGTTCCATCTGCCGACCTGGACTCCTCAATTTACTTTTAGAGTACTCTAGCATGCCAAATTAGCAACAACATTCTCTTATTCTGTTTAGACCGTTGGGAACTATTCTATTATATCAGTATGAAACATAGAATGCAAAACTAAGTCTGATGTAAATTCAATATTGTATATAAGGAGGACGTAGTTTTATTTATAACTGGACAACGATAACTATCGTGTTACGTTAAAATGAATTCATAAAAGATTTTCTGATAGGGAAATTCTGCTCTCTGTTCTAGTTCTCACGATTTTGCGTCTATAAAGTATTCTCTATTGTATTTTTGTGTACATGTACGGTTTGATGGTAAATAAATATAATAGTAGAGAAAGATTATATGCTAAAGAGAACATGATATTGTCAACCTCGGGCAACTGCCAATATCAAATAAATGTGTGTATAACAATGTATAATGTTCTGTAGAAAAATACACAGTTTGTGAATTTTTCCCATAACACATAATGCTTTTTTGATGCTGATGATTGATGCTTACTGCTTACGCATCAATTTGAAACTTGTGGCATTAAAACTTTCGAAAATGGAAGTGATTGGAAACAGAAGAACAATACGTCTATATGAGCATTAGTAGACTTCACAGACACAGAAACTTCCATTGACGCCTGTTTGTGTATCAAAAACAATCTTACACAAGTTACATATACGAATAATCAAGTATTCCATAATACTTTGGTAATAAAAACTGTCTTATTATTGATAACATGTTTACAATTGGGAAAAGCTTCATAATTTGCAAACAAGATTTTCTGGTATTCAGTCTTTTAAAATTAAGTTGAAGGTGCCCGCGGTACTAATTGCGCATTTTTGTTCCTGTACACTTACGTTTGCATAAATTGTCAAATTTCTATAAATAATTCATTACCATAATGCATATATAGGTAAAGTATAGTAAAGCATTGCAGTTGCAAGAAGTTGAATGAAAGACAAACATATATTGACCAAGCAACTTTCGCAACATAAAAAGTTGCAGTGAGTGAGGTCTTCGTCTTCATCTATTGAGATGGATTCCTGGAGTTGTAGCTTCCATTCAATTAACAGAGTTGTTGGACGCGTAGTATGTACCAATGCCTGGTTAATTGCGATTTCAGTAGGGACTACTACACGAAAGTATCTTTCCAAAGTTATACTGAATACATGTCATGTACTATATGGCAGGCATTTGCAAATCAAAACAACGGTGGAAACTAAATTTTATTCCAGGGTGACAGTAGTTGCCTTTTGAAGTTTGTTTGGAATTTAGAGCTCACTACATTCAGATCTTAAAATTTTCCGTTGAATGAAAATAAACAATCATTGGTAGAATGATATAATGCAATACCTATTTTTATCTCAAGCCATCGAATTTGCAGACAAAAACCAGTGGCGCATGGCACAATCTGTGAATAAAAATTTATGTTTCCCCCGTTGTTCAGTTGATTTGGCAAAATGCCTGCCATATAGTGCATGACATGTTATTGCCAGATAACTTGGAAAATACTTTCGTGTAGTAGTGCCTACTGAAATCGCAATTAACCAGGCATTGGTACATACTACGTCCAACAACTCTGTTAATTGAATGGAAGCTACAACTCCAGAATCCATCTCAATAGATGAAGACGAAGACCTTCACTGCAACTTTTTATGTTGCGAAAGTTGCTTGGTCATATAATGTTTGTCTTTCATTCAAACTTCTTGCAACTTGCAATGCTTTACTATACTTTACCTATATATGCATTATGGTAATGAATTATTTATAGAAATTTGGACATTTATGCAAACGTATGTACAAGGAACAAAAATGCGCAATTAGTACCCACCTTCCAACTTAATTTTAAAAGACTGAATACCAGAAAATCTTGTTTGCAAATTATGAAGCTTTTCCAATTGTAAACATGTTATCAATAATAAGACAGTTTTTATTACCAAAGTATTATGGAATACTTGATTATTCGTATATGTAACTTGTGTAAGATTGTTTTTGATACACAAACAGGCGTCGTCAATGGAAAGTTTCTGTGTCTGTTGAAGTCTACTAATGCTCATATAGACTGTATTGTTCTTCTGTTTCCAATCACTTCCATTTTCGAAAGTTTTAATGCCACAAGTTTCAAATTGATGCGTAAGCAGTAAGCATCAATCATCAGCATCAAAAAAGCATTATGTGTTATGGGAAAAATTCGCAAACTGTGTATTTTTTCTACAGAACATTATACATTGTTATACACACATTTATTTGATATTGGCAGTTGCCCGAGGTTGACATATCATGTTCTCTTACATATAATTTTCTCTACTATTTATATTTTGTTTACCATCAACCGTCATTGTAGCACAAAAATACAATAGAGCACTACTTATAACGACGCAAATCGTGAGAACTAGAAAAGGACACGAATTTCCTATCAGAAAATCTTTTATGAAATCATTTTAACGTAACACGATAGTTCATTTGTTCCATTAATAAATAAAACTACGTCCTCTTATATACAATATTGAATTTACATCAGACTTAAGTTTTGCATTCTTATGTCATATGATAATAATATGACATAGTTCCACAAACGGCTAAACAAGAATAAGAGAATGTTGTTGCTATTTGCATGCTAAATACTCTAAAAGTAAAATTGAGGAGTCCAGGTCACACATGGAAAACCAAACCACTCCTGCACTTCATGTAAAATCATTCATTACCATCTAATATTGCATGTTGTCCGCTTTGTCTGTGGACAAAAACAGCTATATTCGCGATCGTTATGATAATACGATTTTTTAGTTCGCTTCATTGGAATTGGAAGCCCAGCACTTAAATAACTTTCATGAGCTAAAACCACAAATAATACGCGTGTGTAGTTTACTATAAAGTCACAGTCAGAAAGCAGCACACAAGCATGCATAATATATATTTTGTATTGTTATGTACATCACCATCATCATCATCACATCACATTAACATCATCGCTTATATCACAGGATAAGTTTATGAGTACATAATATCGCAACAGGTCTAAAAGATTGATGGCTAACAATAAAAAGTCATAGGCCATGCCATACCTTCATTTAAGTTAAGTACAGCACAGTACACAGAATGTGAGACGAAAGGGAAGGTTTTGCAAGATTGCATGAGAATCAGTTAAGTTGGTTGGTGTTTGCATTTTCCTTCAGTCGTGAAAAAAATCTTTAGTTTAGCGGTGCGTGATTTCCCATACCGTCTTAACAATGTCCACTTGTGTGCACTAAATTCTAGCTACAATCAAACTATGTATCATCTTCTACATATTTGCAATAATATTTGTAACGTTTTTGCACTCGATGAAGATGATAAAGAAAAGAAGGCAAAAGTGTGAAAAATGCATTATTGAAAGGAGCTGTTGTGTGACCTGAGACAAGTGAGTTGACGTGCAACGTGCATCCCTTTTACACTTCATTACACTGCAGGTTTTATGCAGAGCATTATTAGTATGCAAAACAATAGTTTAAAGCGTGGTGTGGTCATTAAAAGAGTTTAATATTATAGTAAAAATGTAGGTCAATACAAGAGTGATTGAATGTTCACAAGCCAAGCCCAAACTGAAGACGGGAGTGCATTGGAAGTGGATTATTTTAATAACTTGGTTGTATGCATGCAGTTGTCAACCTGTACGTCAAATATTATCCCTATTTACTATAGTGCTGTCCAGTTTATTATTTTTAAGTGGTCTGTATTTTAGTACTGGGTGATCAGATCAGCCTAAGTAACAGTAAACGAAATTTGATTCAAGGTGTATTCGTATGTATTCTGTTCAATGGAATTCAATGCAGGGGGCAACTGTGTCACGGAGATTGTTTTTAAACACGTTTAGTGTAAATATTATTACAACTTCCAATTTCCCTTTGATTCTACTTTTCCCAAAACGTTATAGTTTTTTGTGTAGTTCAATACATCCTTTGTCTTATCATTGTGTACATACTACTACCGATTTACACTAAACATGATCATTGTATTGAAAAACAGTTCAGGAAATTAGCACTTAACACAATTTCATAGTGATGCTGATAAGACCATGAGATAAACAAAGTGTGTTCATAGCCTCACACAACTTGTTGTGACTGAGTGAGCATGGATGTGAGTAATTGTAACTTTCCAGTTTTGTCATCGAGGTAGCAAACATAATACATACATCATGGATTCCGTGAAATACCCAAAGGATAATAATGACGGGAAGCAGAATGGCGAGCTCAGTTATCGGCAGAATTAGTCCAGATAAGGAAACAATCAAATCAGAAGCATTAATCACCACGCCGTCACCATCAGAAAATAAACTGTGTGAAGAGCAGGCACAAATATCAAATGATGGGGAAAAGTGTGACGGTGACGGAACAAATGGTGATATCAGAGTTCGAACTGCTGCTAAACGTGTGAGATTTAGCGTTTGTGAGATCATAACGGAAACCGTAGTTCACGAAAACCTTAACGGGTCTCACACAAATCCATCTTTTGAAAAGGTTAGTAATCAAAGCAGTAATTTTGAAATTTCAATACCAAATGAATAGTCAAGACCATTCATATACTTAAATATCATGTCAACTTTCTTAGGACGAAAGATGGACAACAATTCTGATCAGTCATTGACAGATTGTTCAGATGGAGAAGCAAAATTTAGATATTAGAGGAAAGAAGAGGCGAGATAGTGTCCATCCATTAGTTGCCACTTCCAGTCACTTTCCATCCAGCCCCTGGGATGTGACCTCGGTAGATAATGACGATCCAGATGAAGAGTTATCTGGTGAACCCTGGTCAGAGCTAAGTGGTAAAGGTAAACTATTGCGAGTTTTTTGACCGGGTTGGAAAATTCATTGCACTATTAGCTCTCCTATACTTCTTTGTTTGCTCACTTGACCTGCTCTCCCTTGGTTTCCGCCTTGTGTGGAGGAAGCGCTGCAGGAGAAATCTTTAGAATAGTGTTATTTTGCAAAAATCCAATCGTTGGAGTAATGATGGAGTATTAACCACAGTGCTAGTTCAAAGCTCTTCGACCTCCACGTCCATTATAGTTGGAATGGTGGCAGCTGGATGTAAGTTTTCTTCAGACTCATAATGTCTGCTCAGCTTCAACTTTCAGACACGTATGAATGTATTATTATTGCTTTATGCAGTTATGGATGTAAAATTGGCAATTCCGCCAATCATGGGATGTAACATTGGCACATCCATAACGAGTACCATTGTATCGTTTACTCAAGCGGGGACAGAGAACAGTTTAGAAGGGCATTCGCCGGAGCTACCGTGCTTTATATGTTCAATTGGATATCTGTTATTGTGCTTTTACCCGTTGAAGTAATAACTGGTAAGACAGAAACTTAATTTTAGGTTATACCTACAGTTTCATATATGTATGCTTTTTATATATGGTTTCAAGCTTGCAATATGAAATTTTACAATATTATTGCAGGTTATTTATATCATGCTTCAAAAGCAACTGTCGACTTAATTATTCCGGACTCACAAAGTGGAGGAGAGATACAAAATTCTCTCAGTCATAACAAATCCATTCGTAGATCTCATAGTTCAAACTTAACGATACTGTACTGGAATGCTGGGCTACTCCAAACTGCACTGACGCTGATGACGCCTCCTTGATCAAAGAGTATTGCAAACAGCAAAAACAGAAATTGTTGTTCATGAAAGAGTTATCGATACAAACGGGAAGGAGTTGCTTAATATTAGGGATATAGCCAAACAGGAGGATTTGCGAAGATGTAAGCATGCATGAGCCACTGTATTATTGTGAACAGCTCAGCAATAAAAAAACTAAAAGTATAAATATATTTGCATGAGAATCTAAATAGACATGAATATGGATTGATTTCACTCAGGTGACTTCCTGTTCGCCGGAACAAATATGAGTGACGCAGCGGTTGGAGCTATTATTCTTGTGGCTTCCTTATTCGTCCTCTGCTTTTGCCTTGTTATGATAGTAAAAGTATTGAACTCTGTTTTGAAAGGTGTGTTTAGTCAACCACATCATAAAACGCAGATTGATTTGATGGATTCTCGTGTTGTTTTCAGCTTTTGGCTATTTTCTTTGCATATATTATTTGCAAATTAATTTCAGGTCACGTCTCTACTGTCATCAAGCACACCCTCAATGCAGACATTCCATACGTTCCATGGATCACCGCTATTTAGCTATTTTAATTGGAGCCGTCATGACGTTTCTTGTACAATCCAGCTCCGTATTCACATCTGCTCTGACGCCACTTGTGGGGCTTGGCGTCATCAGCCTTAACAGAATGTATCCACTTACCCTTGGTGCAAATATTGGAACCACAACCACAGCAATATTGGCCGCAATGGCAGCTGAAGGAAATTCGCTGCGTCCTTCCCTTCAGGCAAGTGCAGTTTGCTTGATTATGAATGAGTTGTTGCCAGATTGATGACCTGACTGATGAATGTCTACTACAATAATATGATTTATGCCAATATAGATTGCAGCATGCCACTTTTTCTTCAACGTAACTGGCGTCTTGCTATTCTACCCTGTGCCATTTCTCCGCTTTCCAATTGGGATGGCGAAAAGCTTAGGAAATATCACGGCAAAGTACCGATGGTTTGCCATATTCTATTTAGTCGGGATGTTTGCAATTCTTCCTCTAGTTTTCATCTCCCTGTCACTAGCCGGCTCAATATACGTTGTGGTCCTGGTGGTCGCAGTGGGCGTATTCATTTTGCTTATTACGGCTATGACACTGATGCAACGAAAAGTGCCTAAACTACTGCCTGTAAAGCTAAGAGACTGGAAATGGGTTCCCAAACCATTGCGGAGCTTGCAGCCTTACGACAACCTCGTGTCTAAACTTCTTTGTTGTCCAGGACAGTCGCAGACAAATAATGACGACTCAGACGATGAGGATGGAAAGCCCAATCTGTATAGGGATAATGATTTTGTGTTCCTAACCGGAAATAAAATTCCTCATCCAGACGACATCAGTCGTGAAAAAGAGCAACACCAACAAGCTCCAAAACCACCAATAATCACACGCATCGTCCCTACAAGAGTAATTCGCAATATTAGTAATGGGACCAGTGAACACAGTACCGTTCAAAACGGAACGGGGTTGTTGGAACTGATGTAAAGACACCGTTGGCCAAAAATGAAGTGACTGTACCCTTGGGCATTAATGGTCGTGCTCTTAATGGAGTAGATACTACAGATTCCAATGGAGCAACTACAGAAAACAATCGTAACAGACAAGAAAGTACAATTCCCATGCCAGGACCATATGAAGATGAATCTCCGTTGAACTTGCCTACTACTAATCTTAATGGGGGAACGAAACCTACCAGTCATAATGGTGAAACCCGAAACACTCCGTCTTATAACCTTGCATATGCATCCGATGAATCCGTGTTTGTGTAAAAAAAGAAGATTTAAATGTTGGTTCATGTCATCATAAAATGGATGCTTAATGCATTGTTTTATAGGCTACATAAATTATTATAGACCGGCAGTTTGACAATAATTGTGAAAACAGTTTACATTAAAATAACCTTCGACCTTCCCTCTGTTATCCTCTAAGTATTTATGAATACGCGTGTGAAAACATGATGTACAATAAAATCTGTAATATATTCAGCAGTGGTATTAAACATGCCGATTGCAATTTCCGATTGTTCGCTTCTCATCCATTATTTCGTTCTCTCATTTTTTTACCGTAAACCTTATGAATGATAAGAAATTAACTTCCTCATTTTCATCAGCCTTTGTTCGAGAACCAGGAACGGTTTAATCGTCCAATGTCCTCATCGCCCATACTTCTTTTATACGGGAAATCACTACATTTTTTACCTTTGTCCCACATCATTATCCCCTTAGGGGAAGCCCCACTGGCGCGCTTTTTTCTCCGCAGCGGACAAATCAGCAGCTTTTTTTGTAGTTTCGTGTTCACATTGGCCGCCGAAAAGTCCGCGCCTATTTCTTATTTTCTGCTGCAGAAAAGTAAGCTGCGTCACATTCTGCGGAACTGTTCACATTGACGAGCAGAGAAAAACGTGCCGACGGAAAATCATGACGCGCGTCAACTTTTTGTCAGCTTCTCCCAGAGAAGCTGAAAAATCGAGAAAGCAGCAGAATATACATAAAATCAATGCACAGATGATTGGAACCCAAAACTGGAGTGTTTATTATTTGTTGTTGTGTGTCAGTTCTTCAGATATTATTTTGTGAGTTCTGATTGAAGTGATCAGACATGTTTAAATGATTATTATCAGTTATTATATATATAATTAATTTTCATATTTCATTTCGAAATGACAATTAAGTTAAAGTATCAGTTCGTTTTACTTGTGATCCCAGATGATATTAACAGAGATAGCAATCGTCCAGCTTCATTTAAATATGCATTCATCGTTAAATTTCATTATGACCATCCGATTTGTTTATGAATCTGGGAAGCCTTGTTTAAGCAGACATTTGCCTGTTCACATACACGGAACTTGCGTTATAATCTTTAATTTATATTAAATGTTATTCGGTGCTCTTCATGTCGACATGATTCTAGTTTTCAAATTGAATACATACTCTATACTCTAATAATCTCGAAAAACTACGCTTCTAGTACTAATTCAGCAGAACTTAATTTATCTAAACTTATAAATTATGGCTCTTCATTGTGTATAAAATACTACCCACATGTTCATGCGACATGACTTTTGTTTTAATAAAAACTAAATGAATTCTATAAATTGAACTCCTTCCAGACTTGTTGAGTTTGGCAAGAATGTCAAACAAAGTTTGAATGTTTAGTTTGTTACTTAATCAAGAACAAATAGTTAGTTACAACACAATGTTAATTCATTGAAAATTACTGTAAAACAGTTAATATAGTAAATCGTAAAACATTAACGTAACACTGAATAAATTACTATTATTATTATGCTATTTTATCAAATCATCATGTCCTTCATGTTTCGTTCTGTTCCTGAATCCCAATACGAATCTTCTTTTTCTCCATAGACTTCCACCTGGTTTGAACAAAAATCACAGTACATTTTTAATTATTTTATTATATACTATGTGGCCTAAATGTTATTTTGTAACATACATGATCACTAATTTTACGGAGATTAGCTGTAAACATTTTCAAGTCGACTTGATTTTCGTTTCTAAGGTTGTCCAGAGGGTGCCCATCCATTCGATTTTTCATGTACTCATAGTACTTATCGACACAGCTTAATGCTGCATTCAGGATTCCAGCCACCGCATCTCGAGCCTCACGGAGATCTGCTTGTTTCCCCCAAATTAAATTCTTTTCATAGAAATGAAGAGTTTTGTTGTTCTTTAGATGCTGTAGAATAGAAAAAATAGTACTAATGAATCAAAATTAAATAGTTTACTGTCAAATTTGCAAATGAACTTACTGAAACAGCATAACTAGTGATTATACGAATGTCCGCTAAAATGGCATCGAGACGTTCCTTCATTTTGCGGTAAAGGTCTTCGTTGATTATCCTTTTGAAATATGTAGATCTTCAGTACACATTTATCCGTCATAGTTTTGATTGCTTCAAGTTCGTCAACTTTCGTTCTATCCCTCCAGGATCAGCGAATACTGCAGTTAGCATAACATAAAAATTATTTTCTTCTTAAACTAATAATTAAAGTTTGTCTACTGGTTGAAGAAAATAAAACTTACTGAGAACAGATGCCCTTCGTTCTTGAACTGTCGTCTTTCAGTTGTCTTGCTTGCTCCACGTTCACGGTTTACTTCCGGATGACTCTTCAAAAATGCATGGAGTGATTCTTTTCGTACTTTCCGTCGACGGAATCACTTTCGGGGGCACTCAAAATAAAAGTGACCGTTTTTACCGCAATTAAAACAAACTGACTCCATGATTACTCAAGTCTCAAAGAAAAATAACAATAAAAATTCTTTTCTCATTGGAACTTGTTTGTTTACACTCCTGAAAACAGATGATTGAGTGTTCACATACACGAAACTTGCGTCATAATCTGCAGCAGACTTTTTACCCGCAGAAGCATAAAAAATAAGCTGCGTAAAAAACAAATCCAATGAATGAACACTCTACGTTTTAGTTTCTCGCTTTAGCGAGAATCAGCTGCCTAGAAAAACGCCGCCCTAAAAATAAGCCTGCGTTTGTGCAGTGGCGGTCGTACCTTTACTCATTTCATGCCCTTTTAGTCTTGGCTACAGCTTAAAGATTATACTCAGACTCTGATTCATGGTGGCAACAGTCTGGATTATGTGATATTTATAAACAATCATGATTGTACTCTCGCCAGTCCAAAAGTACATAACTCTACTCCAGCCAAGTAGCTTATGCAGACTGACAGCACAAGCCCAACAGGTAAGTAAGTACTATAAAGCGAGAATGCATGAGAAAAAGTAAGATACAAAGGAGAAATGTATTGGGAACGGTTTTGGTGGTATATAACACTTTTAGGTATATTCTTAGAGCAGAAAACAAAGTGTGTGAGGTAAGCTGCATATTATGTACTCTCATGAACCTTGTCAGTTGAGTTTGGGCATTTAAATCCAAAGCGAGGAAAGTTTAGGCGGGCAGGCAGCTGTGTTGTTCATCATCATCTCCGATCCTTTGCCCTCTCATTCTCTGACTCCATTTGCATACATTCCTTTTTAATTTACATTTCTACTAGGGCCCTGATTTATATTGATTGGTTTAAAAATATCAGAGACTTATATGTTAATTGGGTAACGTCCTTGCTTCATTTGGTTGAGAGACTCACATGGAAAGACATGAAAGAAGTTGACAGAAAATTGTGTCATCAATTCAATCACGCAAGAAGCAAATGCAGATGAATTTTTGAAGTGAATTTCTATAAATGATAAATGCATTATCATCGGGAATGCTAATTAATTAGCTTATCGATTGCAAAACGCTATAGACTGGTTTTCCTCCAATTTGGAGGGTGGAAAAAGCAAAGTGTAGTCAAGTTATCAAACTTTATCAGTTTAGTGATTTTCTTGTTGTTCCAGCCCATATGTTTTTAACCTTTGAGTTTTCAAGGGAGATAGTGACGTCGTATAGCTAGCTGCTGTAAGTAAACGGGAAAATATGTAAAGTATACTATTAATGTTTTTATCATGGATAATTGAGGTCTTACATGATTTTCTATTTAAGGAGCTGGAAGTCCATTTAGTCCATCATCAGTAGCTGTGGCTGTTGATGGTCCAAAATGGTTCAATCCAGTGTGGTGTTCTTGATTGATATCAATGGAATCGAGAGGGCACCCGGAAATATAAACAATGGAGAGGAAAGTGGACAACTGGATGCTTCTCACAATGATACAATGGAAATGTTTCCATTCCGTGGGGAGGAGGTGGATGAGGATCCGCTGAAACTGCAGTGTGATGACTTGAAATGGCTGAAAGATTTTGTGTTATTGACCTTATTCAAGGAAGCTAACAATGGGACAGATTATGATTTTGGGAAGGTGCAGTGGGCATTTAAATTTTATGATTCAACTCGTCACGTTGATTATCGGGATGGACGCCAGTTTATGCCTTTTGACTATGAGTCATTTACATCCTTTGAGAAGCAGCTTGACCAGCGAATGGGACCATCTTCTGTGGACATCAAGAATAGGGCGGACTCTGAGGTCGAATTTCATTGCCCCAACATAAAGTTTCTGACAGATGCACTTAAAATCATCACAGGGAGTCTAGCTTGGACTGAGCAACAAGATTCTTCTAACCTGTCCAGAAGCTTCAATGGAGAAAGCAAGAATGCAAGAAACTTGGTGTTTGCATGTCTCAAGGTACCCAGAACGGAAAACGAGATCCTGGATTTTACTGACCTTCAGTCAATAAGCTCTTCCAAAGATTTTATGAGTGTTTTGCTTCCTTCCGCCTTTTCTGCCAAGTTTCATCACGCATTCAAGATTCAGCTCAATTTTGTTGATTTGCGGACATCTTATGACAATAATACGCTGGGGATCAAATCTGAAAAAGAGTTGGAAAGAAAATGGAATGTTGAATACCCCAGACATCTTGGGAAATGTTTACAATATTTAGGAGGTGGAAGGGTTTTGCCTATGCCCAATTTTCCTAAGCTGAGGGATGAATCTTTGAAATTTGGGCTTGTTCCATATCAGATATATTTAAAATCGCGACTCCAGCAAGCATCTCAACAAAATGAAAACTTGCCTTCCCACATCCAACGTCTTGCCCCCAAGAAAATTTCTCCTGACTTGGATACTTCTTCTGTTAATCGTAGTATGAAGAGTGGTGGAGCGAGTCTGTTGGAGGCATCATACAGCAATAGTCATAACCACAGCAAACTTCTACGTCCTTTCAGAATGTCGGCTGGGTATGATAGTGAAGAAATGTTCGAGTATCACCGTGAACTCGTAGCTGGCATTAAACCTCTAGATCGTGCTCGAGAGGTTGAAAGGAAACGGAAGCGTATGGACTATGATGTTGATGATTATTATAGTAGCAGATA
The DNA here is from genome assembly GCA_001718145.1 of Orchesella cincta. Taxonomy (NCBI): domain Eukaryota; kingdom Metazoa; phylum Arthropoda; class Collembola; order Entomobryomorpha; family Orchesellidae; genus Orchesella; species Orchesella cincta. Next base: position 12,671 of record LJIJ01000496.1, read on the forward strand.
TGATCGTCATCACGCAACTTTACGAGATGACGAGAAATATGATTCAGATGAGGTGGATTCCCAGTGTGAACGAGATCAACGGATGGAGAGTTGGATTAACGAAGGCGTTTTCACGGCCAAACGAAAGAAACCCATGGATCATAGTTCTACGACTGTACCAATGTCCAGACCTTTGTCATTAAACAAAAGTTCTCATGTATTCCATGAGCCTGCACCCAAATTGCCTGGAACACGGAGCACGAAAATGCTGCGGAAAGTAAACAGACATTCACAGAAAGCGACTGCGGTGGAAACTAACAACAAACGAATCAGCAACGAAGGGATGGATTCCATAAAACAGATTGCACAACGACAGGAAAAAGAGCTGGGAGCAATAAAGCATCGTTTAAGACTTCATTTGGATGGCGAGCTCGATATGTATGAAAATGATGGAGTAAAATGGCTTAAAACGCTGAAAAAACAAATGCAGAGTTTTACGGAAATGATCTTACAAGAAGACCGCCCCAGTTTAGTAGCCTTGGCTCAAGCATTAGTGAACAATGCTTCTACAAAATTCACCCAGCGTCTGAACACTCTGCGACCACTGTATAGGAATCCAATCACCGTAAAAGATTTGTTGGAGAATATTTTGCTGAGCGAATTACAAAAAATTAACACAAAGATTATTAGTGCTCGGGAAAATCCTCGTGACAAGTTTTCTCCATCAGCTCCTGTTAGTAAAAATATGCAGAGAGTTTTTGCGTTTCGGGAAGCAGAGTTACAGATCATCTTAAGGCTAGAAATAGCATGGTGTTTTGTGGAGCCTGATGACGATGTTACACAGGATCTTTTAACGGAAATTGTCAGTGTTCTTCAAATTATTTCTGTTTATCGCAGTAACCCTCCGATTGATCATTTCATCAACACCGTCTTGCTTCCCACGTTAGTAGCTCCTTGATATAAAAAAAAATAGTATGGAATTAATTACAATAGTAGCAATGATTAATACTTTTGTTGAATGCATTTTAGATATAGCCAGTGCAACAAATTTCTGAGAGCTTTGTACAAGAAGATGAACATAGCACTTCCCCCGCAATTGACCATTGATGGATCCCCTGTGCAAAACAGTAATAGGCGAGACGACGACTCCAGCATAATATCATCCACTTCGTCAGCTATGCTATATCCAGAGGATTCCGCATCACAACTTAATGTGCATAAACGTCACCGGCCATCGACATCTTTCAAACGGTAAGTAATTTTTAAACAAAGTTCCGTAGTCATTAAACTTTTATAAAATCATTCCTTTTTACAAAGGTCCTTTGAATATGCCAATAACATTGTATTATGAATTTTTTATGTTAGTTCAACTGCTCCCACTTCAAGTAGAAAACCGACTAGTGGTTCGAAGAGAGTCAAACGTCAAATTATGGTTGCGCATGCATCAAATCCAAGATTATCCAGTTCCCAATATTTGATGGACAGGACAGATGCTCATAAGAACACAACTGGAGGTATTCTTTATTAAATAATTCCTAACGTGTTGCTTCTCTTGACTTAATGTCCGTGTGAAATAAACAATTTATTTTTTATACTCTCAGTAAATCAAAAAGCAAGTCCAAAGCGTGTCAGGAGAAATCTTTTCGATGTGCAGATAAAAGACAGGAAAGATTCAAAAACATTGTTAACCTTAGGATCTTCTTCACGGCTCACAAAATCTCCAGTGTTTAAGTCACCAAAAGGCAAATCTCCGCTATCACCATCAGGATTTTTTCGGGCTGCCAGAAGTAGGAAGCAGCTTATATTAAATAACCAACCTGCAGATAATCGCTTTGGGTCTCCAACCTTAAGTAAGATTTTCAAAATACTTGAAAGAAATTTCTTAAATGATTTTATCCGGACGTACTAAAACATTTTAAAAATATAATTTGTAGATGCTGATGTACTATGTCCGGAAAGCCCAGCAACTCCTGGTTGCGACAGAAGATCAGTAGCTAGCAGATACGCTGCAACTAATGCTTCAGGAGGTTCTGGAGAAAGACAGCGTGTTATACAGGAATCGCCAGAAGTTATGAAAAATGGTTAGTTTGTTTTACAATTTTTCTAGTTTATTTATTCAGGAGAACAAAATTGGTAAAAATGCTTTGTTTTTATTATAGACTTTGATAATCGGCCCATGAACAGAGTAGCATCATTGTCCTTTTATTCAAGTGGCTGCTCAGCTCCAAAGTCGCGTGCTTGGGGAAAGTCTGAAGCAAATTTAATTGCGGAAAAGATTAAAAATTCAGTGGACCTACGATCAAGCGAAATGATTCCAGATGATTTGACACAATCACCATATGAGAAACCTAGCAGAAATCCATCTGACTCCACTGATGATACACCCTGTACGCGTCTAAGTTTTTGCGATGACTCATATACTGAGAAAAATCATTCCCCAATGCCACTCGGTAGCAACTCACAATCCTTGCTAGATATAACTGGCCCTGCCCCGGATTTAGATAATCCTAATATAGCAGCTTTGATAAATGGACCATTTTTTCCATTAGCGACTACTGCTCTTGATATACCCTTGAAGGCTGTTCAGAATGAGCCTGGAAAAGGAAACTCGCCTTCATTTTCAAATAACATTGTCGCAAGTCCTAATAATTTGCAAACTCCGTCTAAGCGTGTTCAATTTAATTTAAATGAAAATTTGGTTAACACTCCGTCTTCAGCCAGGCGTACAAGTACTGGAACACCAAAGAGTATTTTGAAGGAGACGCATGAGTAAAGAAAAGACTGCTCAGTTTTGTATGCTTGAGACCAATGAATGAAGAAAGGAATAAAGTTACGCATGTACATGCATGTCAATTTTTAATAGAGTACTGAACATACTATTGTTGTTAATATATAAGATGACACGTGTTACTAATATTATCAGAACTGCTACACACATTAAACAAGATACATAATAACTACTATAATTATTATTTATGGAATGGGCGATTAGTTTTGAAATAAATACATGGGATGTAAACAACGCACTTTAATCGGAATTGCTTGAATCACTTTTAGCATCTAAATTTTTTTGGCAAATAGTAAACTTATGAAACATCTTAAAGGCACCTTGAAATCTGAGATTTCCTGAACTGAATATTACAATAAGGCAAGATAAAAGATCAGGTAAATTACTAAATACACCATAAATGCAACGCGATCCAGTAAATGAGCCAGCCATGCCCAATCATCCTGGAAGGGATTCTTTTTCTCCACTCCACTTCCGAAAGGGTTGGCAGTTCCAGTTCCATCCGACTGTTCATTACCCTCCGCACCGGTGTTTTCACGTCTTCCAGTTGTAGGTCGAGGATCCAAGCATAAAATTTTTGCTGGAAGGCTCTCCAGAAAACCCATGATGAAACTTGGAAGGGGAACAGGAGAATCACGTTTTGTAGCTGCCAAATATCTGAGACAAACTGTCCACACAAGTGCGAAGGCCAACATGAACAAGGAATCCCGGTAGAACAGTACTGAAAGAAAGGATGAAGTCATGATAACCTAATTGTGTCATCTAATTTAAGTTTTAAATCAGCATTACTTAAATCCTTTATCAAAGATGACTTACAAACAAGGGGCACACTGTCTCCATTGTTTGGGATTAGACTGTATACATAGTACAGGTAAAGGACGTTGATGAGTATTGTAACCAGCAGTATGGAGAGACGCTCACTGGAGCCAGGTGGTAGCCAAAATGCTATAAGAATAGCTGCAGCTATTGCTGAAATCACATCCAGAGATGATGCATGAGAGAATTTTATTTTCAAGTTATCGATTCCAAAATATGATGTCTTATTAAAAATTATAGTACCTAATCCAGGTATGACTACACAGGCCGTATGCGAGGATGATTTTCTAGCAAAATTCAGAGTTAGAACAATATCTGGATACGGAACTCCAACAAAGTATTTGATTCGCTTAATAAAACTGTTGTCAACAAGTTCCCATTCTCGATTAGGTCTAAAATCGGTTATATCCATCTGTATGTAAGAGAACCAGAGAACAGCCAAGTTTGACACAAAGTTTCCATATTTAGCAAAGTAAGCTTTAAAATTCATCATACGTATATTACAGTGGAAATATTTGCAGGTGTTACGATATCCAGCATAGTACCGTCATGTGCCCATGATCCGATATTAATACCACAAGTTTGTGTGTCGTATGGCCATTTCCTTAAGTTTGTCTGGCACGGAACTTGGAACTTAGTTGGTGGCACCCAAACAACATGAGAGCTGTTGTAAACTATGAGTCGCGTGTTTCCAAAATGGTCAATCTCACTTTTATCAGCACTGCAACAAAGAACAACAACATTTTTAGCAGGCTTAATTGCGTGTCCTTTGTTCATACTTTCACTCCAATCCTTAGGCTGTGCTTACTTGTTATAAACCGTGAGGTCGGGTTGCCAGAGTTCATGGGCTGCAAAATGAACTCGAGTGATATTTCCATAAGATTTTGGGTCCCACTTGAGATGGCCATCTTCCCAAACCTATGAAGTAATATGGAATATTTTTGCATGGAAAATATCACAAATGCTCGCATTTCTAGGTATATTCAAATTCAAAACTTACCAAAACGGTCCACGCATGCATGTTAAAAATAGACTTGCGTTCATCCTTTAAATACAAACAAAACAAAGGTTTGAGAAATGGCTTAAAGATGTTCAGACCAGAGCAATTTTTTACGTTTCATTTTTACCAGATCAAACCCCTTTAATATAAAGTTGACTTTCACCCGTGTTGTGTCGCGATGATTTTGCACTGGTCTGCTGTATTTGTCATATCCCGTTAACAAATCCTTCCGTAGTCTGGACGTATCTGTTTTTATTAAATGTTTATTGTCCACCATCACCATCAATTTATTATGTACATATTTCAATTTTTTATAAATGCGTATATGTATTTTATAATTCAATTCAGCGTATCTTTTCTTACCTGTTTCGGATGCTGCGTGTATGAAAGAAATTCCCAGTGAGAGAAGTAACGAAGTTATAACAAGCAATTTTATTGAAATAATCATGATTCAATAATTAACTAATTATAGCCTATTAGAATCTAATTTTATGTCACAATTTTACCTATTAACATAAAAATTATTTTCGATCTTCGTTTAAAGAACAGAGTCGTCTAACAAGGCTGATTTTGGAACAAGAATGCAAATGAAATTCATTGAGAAATTGGAAAATACTCCCTAATACTGTCTAGGGATGTTCTCATTGAACCTTATGACTGAAGTTGATTGCATTTTTAGGCATCTGTTACGAAAGAATGAAAACTGGATGCATACTAAAATCAGGCAAACGCCCCCAAGAAATACGACACCTCCACTTGTTGCATACTGCCAGTTTTGTATCTGGATGCCGATTTTTGCGGTGAGTGACATAGCTAAAAAGTTATTGTTAGCTATAAACAATATAAAATGCTATTTGTTTTTCACGTATCTACCAAAAGACTACGAAAATCCATGCATTTTTATAGCAGTTGCCTTATTAAACATAGTTGGTTGTATGGTATTTCGCTATTTATGTTGATAAAAAGTAGGTTTACAAGGCAGTCCGACTTTCGTTTTTCATTAAAATTCAATTCAAATCGGTTTTATTTTTGTCAAATATATCGTATAAAAGAACATTGATCCAATTGTAAATTTTTTAGTTTGTAATAAAGTGTAAATATGGGTTTACAAAACCTCAATACACCCCGGAGAAAGTCACTACTTGCTAGTTAATTACAAATATGTTTTAAATACAAAGCAACAAAAAGTTTGACTTTATGTCAATTACCATTAAACTAGTCAACGATCAAACCATAAAAACAGTGTGCATTTTAGTAAATACATGTAAGGTAATACAATCTTTCCTGAATAAAGTAAAGCATAATATAATATATAGAAGACAAATTCTTGAAGTTGGAAACACCCAAGATGACAGATATGTTTAAGAATTTATTCTTGATTTTAAACAACCCAAAAACATAACAACTTTTGTTTTTAGGTTTGTAATAATTAATATGACTGAAAAATTGAATTACATTCGAAACCTGACTATATTGACTGTAAATGAGCTCTGAGCCCGATGTTGGAGTACATAACATGGCCCAACTATTAATATTTGGCCATATATCCGTTCTAATATAATGTTTGCTCAGAATATTTTCGTCAAGAACGACATCAGAATTCGAAGTTGAAGCTGGAAACTAATACTTTTGTAGGAATTAAAAAATACGATTGCATGAATATGAACTGGAAAAACAGAGTTACAATACCTAGGGAAATTCAGGAGAAGTGTACACAGTATTACAATTACAATTAGTTTTGTATCACACTTGATTTGATTGCAGGAAAAATTTCAATTAGGAAACAATTGAAACTCTACACTTTAAACCTTTATATATAATATATACACAGTTTGGTAAATGGTAAATCGCTTGCTGATGCTTGCGCATAAGATTACACTTATGTAAAGTCTACTTCAACCCCTTTCTACAATAACAGTTAAAAGTAAAGGTATTAAATTAAAAAAGTTGCATTGATTACATTCTTGCGTTGTGAACCTGCTTTCAAATAGTTACAACCATTTTCAGCGAACAAATATATATATGACAAGTTTATAGTCATTATAAACTACAGTCTGTCACCAACAATGAAACTTTTAGTCATGTAACTCTACTAATTGCAGGCTAATAATGTGGCTAGTTGAACATCAATGGACAGTATGACTAAAATAATATACGCGACAGTAGACAGTAGAATAAAATTGACAAGTGGGGGCAAATTGAATTACTATTTTAACAATCATGAGAGAAGAGAGTGGACGCTATATAATGTTAATAATAAAATACAAAGGGTTATATAAGACGGTGAATAATATGCCAACCGTGGACGGATGGCGTTACAAATGAATTCTATATTGCTACTTAATTTTGCACCGTCTGCGTACCAGTAGTTGTACCCAAATTAGCCAAATTATCTCAGAATACACTGATATGTATGTACATTGTGCGTGCGTAAGTTACAAAGGAATGCAGTAACAATGGATAAAAAAATTAGAAGTCAAGGTACGGTAAAGGTCAGACACAAATAAATTCTTCCCATCTTCACAACAATAATTCATATTTTTGCAAAAACTTTAGCGTATTAAATCATAAAATTGGTGGCTTTCTCGATATAATCTCAGTTCATTCAAATTAGCCTTTTATTAGTGTTGTAAAGGTCACCCTCGTTTGAAATAAAGTAAACGTATTGTCTAATAACTAAAGACATTATGTTAGCAAAAAATTGTAGTAGAAAAAACTCTCCAGACAGCCAAATTCTAGCAACCATTCTATCAAATTACGTGATTTATGCAATTGACAAAATCATAGGTTGCTAGTCTTCAACTGAATGTAACTACGCCTCCCATATCTCTGCAGTTTTGTTCAAACGGTTTGCAAGCAAATGTAACAAAATTTCATATTCCATTCCTGCGGATTACGTTAACTAGTTACATTTGTCTACAATAAACTGCCAAAAAAGGAGACATAATATTTATTTCTACCAAAATTTTTGCAAACAAATGAAACGATAGTCATGATCTCTTGTCGTCGTCACTAAATCACATGCAAATAGTACGATAAAGCACTGTGCATTACAGACGGGTATCTCAACTCAACCAAAAGGTTCAGATAAGGAAAGACCTCCAATCAACAAAAAAGTATGCTGATTAATTCATCAGTCTTCGGTCATTAAACAGAAAGCTGTGTGGAACGTACATAACCTCTGTAATTATGCACATATCCCATCATCCATCATCTTCTTATGCATGGACATGGTTGCTTGATTGTTACATAAGGGTTCTCATCATCATCCCAATACGTTGTATTTAGGCTTAAAACAAGCCAACCTGTGCGGTGGTATTTTTAGTTGAAAACGAAAACATTTTTTGGTAATTTACTGATTACATTCATGAATTTGAGGTCTTTCAAGTGGTAATCTGAAGAGGGAGGAAGGATGATGTCTGTTCTGCAAGGTTTAGGCATTTAATGTCAAATATATTATATTGCAGCGAAAGATGATGATGATGAAGTGAGTAGATAAAAAAATCAGCCAGCCACAGCCGGTCGCTACTTTTTTTTAGTCAGTCAGCTAAAACCATACGCACCATGTCGTGCAATCCACCAAGAACTTACGCACAGTTTTTTGTTTAAAAAATTGCGGATATTGTTACATGACGTGACGAGACGGAAAGGATGTACTTTTGCATAATATGGAAAAAACATATTACTGCATTGTACAGACAGCAGAATAACGGTTTAGTGTGTATGGGCTCGAGTCGAGTGCTAACGTGGCCAATGTGGGTGTTGCATCTTTTGGGTAAAAATAATACGTAATGACAGAATTTATGTAGGGTTCTAAAAGACTTAGTAGGAGTATATAGATACTATAATGATATGATATACCTACATATATAGGAGCGAGAAGTAATTGCAGGTACATTTTAATGGTATGAAGAAATAAGGTGGGTAACGTGTACTGTAATACTACACCTTATTCTCCAACCAGCTTTTTGACTCGGTCATAGAATAATAATCTTTAACCACCTCATTGAATAACAATAAGAAAATTTAGCCTTACAAACATTTACAAAAACAACTTATTTACATGTCATGCCATACACTATACAGAACCAAAATACCGCTGACCTTTAGTGTAAATCATGCTGAGAGCCACGAGAACCCAGAAACGCCACGAGAAAAACAACATTCCACAAAGTCGACAAGCGCATCTTCTCTTCTTCTCCATCTCAACTTTCTTCCTTTGACGGTCCAGTCGGTGACCCTCAATGGTGAAGTCGGGTGATTCCTGAGATGAGTTTATTAGGTTCAAGAGTCACGTGCGCATGGGATTTAGTCCATGAGTAGTAAGATTTGTGAGGAGCATTTATAAATGGTTGAAAAAAAACAGAGAAAAATATTATATAATATTATAATTTTGCAAAAAAAATATTTTCAATGCATCAGTTAGAAAACTATAAATAAATAAGCACACTCATGAATTAATTGTCCTTTGGAACTTTCTGTAAACCCAATCAAATTTAATTAGAAACATGAAGGCTTTAGCTGCAGCTGCAATCTGCATTGATATCCATGATGATGATGAGATGAACAAATGAATGCACTTCTAAAAGAATGGAGACCATTGTGTACTTCAATCATATCAAGTTTATGATGTTTTGATGGATATGAAGGGCCACCCCTGACGTGCAAGGTCTAAGTAGTAGCTTTACATAAAACAATATAATGCAAAACATGAACTACTATGTTCATAAATAATAATTATTATCATTAGCTGCACAATGGTAGAGACAAATGTACATTAATACATACATCAACAGAACGTAATTGTTATTCAGACTAAAGCTAAAACTAGCAACCATATTCCTGTATTCAGAAGGGTACGTCATGAATAATATGGAATGATGTCCTTACGGATTTTTCCATTCCGTTGCAAATTTAATCAAAACAACAAGAGAAAAGGGAAACTTTGCTCAAAATTCTGGAATATTCCTATTCTGGAGGATGAAATTTGTAGTCGTCATAATTATCATAATTTGCCTGCTTTATGTTACTTTTTCTATATGAAATATGCATACAAATGCGGCCAAATCAAGGTAGCGCTACGCAAGAGTGTTGCAAAAACTTTATTCTGAAACTAAACCAAGCTCATGATTTTTTTTCTGAAACTTTGATATCACATCGGAATCTTTACACTTGTCTTCACGTGCCACACGAATTTGGGGTAGCTCGTTATTAATTTGAAATAAAATTGACAAGAAGATCCCAAGAATGCAATAAGATCAAAAGATTATTTTACAAAGAATGACAGGATGCAAAAAACTGAGACAAGACGCGACAGTAGAATATATGCGTGTGCCTCCACCACCAGAGAGGGTCAAGACGAGCCCCGTCTCTGTTGTTGGAATATTTTACTCTTTAAACATCAAATTTTATAGGGATCATAATTTTAAAGACGATGCTTATTGAGTGAGCACATGCGCCGCATTGACCAGTGTTGTACATCTCAACACGTACGGATCGTAAATATATTTTCAAGTAATAATTGTATCCAAGAAGATCATCGTGCCGTGCCCAAATTCTATCTTTCAACAAAATCACGTAGTCCTCGTCAGATCGACTCCAATTTAAGGATAAAGATACCTAAAAAGCCTAAACTACGCTCCCATACTCCCATCACATGTAAGATATTTACATAGCTAGTTTGTATTTTGTGTGCAATGTCTGGTCACTTGTGGAGTGAAAAAGTATGATTCTAGCACACGTCCAAATCCACAAGTTTTAATACCAAAAATTCTCAGTGTTTGTGGGTTGTTGTTACAAGAGTCCAACCACTATCCAAAATCATATTAGATGCTTGCTTTGGCGTGCCTTTACTTTCAATAGTGTTACCTTACAGTTATAGTATCAATGATACTGCAATTCAATCGTCACCATCATTGTTATTCCATGAAACATGTGCCAAACTACTTAAATGTTCATTTGACCATCAAACTCACAAGCTGTTTTGACTCTGCGCAAGTGTACACACACATCACCCATATTCGATAAAACTTATAGCATTCATCTCATCTCATCATCGCATTCACAATTAGCTTTCTTCAATTCGCCAATGCAAAAAACATGAGATGCATCGCCATATATCGTATAATAACTTTTTTCGCACTTGATTTTTCAAACAAAATATTTTACTTTTATTTTACGAGTTCTGTCAGAATGTAACTAACTGGTTTTCATGGCTAATAAAATATTATGCCGCTCAGCTCAATTTTATATGTGTTCTGTTTTGGCCTAAAGTACTGGTAGTTGTATAACACAAAACAATGGCAGTAGGTAATGTAATCTGGAAGAATTATTATTCTTCCTTAATTTACCAAAAAAAGAATACTGGACTTGGTAAACTTTGGTAAGGCAGCCAGACAGAGTTCATCATTCAGTAATGATTCGGACTTGACGTTTTGATAAATGTATAAAGTCCAGTACTGCACATCTTAGAGTAGCACAAAAAAATTGTGGTGATATAACAATTATTATTCAATTGAAATGTGAAATAATAGGGTTCACAAAAGGAAAACAATCATTTTATAAGACAAGGTGTCACTTTACATTACCTATCGTTTTACATTTGAAGCATGTTACGTCGTACTCGTGGTATACGGTTTATAGACAGCATGATATCATAAAAACAAAAAATTTAAGATCAAGGGCACGATCTCATCGTAATGCTCCAAGAGAGTACTCAAGTTCAAGCTGACATGCTAGTCATAGTGGCTCCTTCCTTATTTCTAAATTTTGCAGATTCGATACACGACACGGTTTCGTGCTACGTAATAGTAGAACACAATTTATATCCCTATTGTTTTTACACAGCAACAGACAAACAGAATCATTTCACAATTCATTTAGTGACTGATTACACAACAATCTCAATCAAAGGATATAAAGAATGCGTCCAGGAAAAGTACGTGGCTCATCTGCGACTTATGTCTTACTTAATAACTAAGCGATAAGGTTTTTTTTGTTTAAATTGCATTTTTCAATGCGTGAAGACTGCAACACAGTCAGTCAATCACGTCTGAGATAATGAGATATCCCTATGTTAAGAAAGCCGCAATTACAAAGACGAGCACGCCTTGGCTAATGGACAGGCATTCCTCTTTCTGATTGCGCCGATGAATTGAAATTGAAACATGGTTAGCTCGAAAAAAAATCTTGAGCTAAGCTGAAACCTATATTAAGAGAAAATGACTTAATTCGTCATCACATTTTTTCCCACCACGTGCATCGTGTGATCACTCTCTGGTCAGCATGAGAAAGGGAACCTTCAATTTGATTGCATTTAAGTTGCTTGTGTCTTTTATACTCACTGCTATTTTTGGTAATAGTATCCTGAATATACATAATCTATATAGATATGATATGACTAATTTCATTATTTTTTCCTTCACGTTTTTGCAAAGCCTTGAAAAAGCCTGCATTAATGACCTTGACATTGCAATTCACAACTGCAGAAGGTTTGTTACAAACGCGATGGAAGAATACTGTAAAAACTGTCATGATGACTTCAAGTGCAGCGTAGACATTAGGAAAAGTTACTGTAATATTGCCAAAACTCTCAAACTGAACCAATCGTAAAATTTACCATTCCACTCTTAAATTATACTGCACATTATATTTTATGTTACAACAGTCACATTTGTTTTATCTGTTGAGCTACTGAAGATACATCTTTTTATCATTTAAAGTAGTAAGTTACCCTATATCTCGCTTCAGACTATAGAATACCTTATAAGCAATTGCATAAGTATAATTATGGTTTGTCATGTATGCGTCTATGTGAGTAAAAGTGAGTTCTGAAAACTGGTGATTGTTGACTCTCCAAAAGAGCATTTATTTATACACCAACACAATAAGTTGGTAACATGACGCCTCATGTTTCTGAATTTCTAATAGATCAAGTTCTGAACTGACTCCTAAAAATGCTCCAGTAATGGAAATCCCTACTCCCATTTATTATCAAAGACCCATTCAAACGCTGACAAGAAAATGAGCACCTTGCCTCACATTCAAATATGATTATATCCAGGAAAAATGCTTGTTGCTCGTGCTAACATAATTTTCTAGTGGTTGATCTTCATGAAGCCAAAAAATCTTGCTGATACGAATACAAAAGAGTTTTGCACAAAATAAACGCAGTAGTCAAAAGCCCACTTAATGATCAACCACTGACATTTACTAAAAAAACTGGTGAAGCTAACTTACAACCTACACAAATTTGTATGCAGTACACTCCCTTCAAAATCTGACTAATAATCAATAGACTGTTTAAATTAAAGGTTATAATTATTCGGCAACTTTATATCGATTCTCTATAATTTCATCAAACTGCTCGGTGGTCATCTATTGAACATTGTATTGTTGCATATAGGAGTAGGCAGTTAAGAAAATTATAATGATGCCTTAATCAATTGAGCGTAGTCTACCTAGTCGAATAAACAATGGTCATCACTTCATCAAACTTATTAGACGAAGAAGTTCTGTCTTCTTCAACAGTAAATATTGAAATTGTAATAATCTGTAGTTGGAAGATCTAGCGCAGTTGTTATTGGGATGAAGCTTCCTGGTTCCTTTTTTACGTCCAAATTTCATGCATTACAATTCTGTCGACAGTCTTACATATTATATATATCGTTCATGTAAGCAGTTCCGCGCGTACATGGCGTTTACATGAAGAAACTCACATCTGCGTGTCAGTTAGGTAGTAGACCACTTCTAAGATTGACTGCGCAAGCACAATCATATACATTTTTTGTCATTTGAGCAAAAAGTGTCTTTTGCTCTCTCATATTGTTTTTGTCCAAGCGCTGCTCTCAATTTGCAACTTTGCATATAGGATAATTACAGTTAAGGGTTGCGTCATCTTCGGTAATGTTCATCACGATTTAACATTAACAACCAAGTTTTACGAGCACTCTCATTACATCACTTCATCAACTCAACATTCCCAACAGGTTGACTCTATCGTTAAATCAGAGAATTTCTAATTGCGGCCGAGAATATCACACATTGCACTCTATGTACTTTTTTTTACTACACGACTTTTACTTTTTAGTCTGCGAAAAAAACGAATTGGACACGGGCACGGCAAGTTGAATAATATCTATTTAACAAAAACTACATAAAACGGAGTTTTCTCTGCGGCAATTAAAATGAATAGAAGATGTATGTGTGGAAAAATGTTTATTATACGACAAAACATAGCAAAAGTTTCAACATCCGCATTCACGCTTTTTCCTATATGTGTAAAACCCAAAGAATTTTAGAAAAGACTAAGTTTTGACTGCATAAAAGATTTAATATGCAACTGCGAAGGACGGGCTGAGTGAAGAATGTGGAAGATGAGGAATAAGTCCAAGTAATTAAGGAAAAACGAAGGAAATTGAACAACACGATCGTGTTTCTAACGACCACACATTGAATTCCGCAAACCTAGTTGTTTTACTTGCTTTTGAATGATGACAGGACATTACTACTCAATATAGCAACTATATCACACAGAATATAAGACCAAGACCAAGGAACAGTACAGTAGCACCGCTTCGTGATCATTTTGGTCGTGATTAGCTTAATGAAAATTTCTTGTAAATGTTCCTTTTGATTTATTTGGTATTTCGCAAAACAACTCAATAAAAACTAGGAAGAGGAGTGACTTATGAATAGCTTAGCGGATCAGGATCACACTTTAGAGCACTTTTGTCGCATTTTTTCACAAAAATTATTCCACAAAAATACTATTCTTTGTATGAAATGTAGATGGTGACAAAAAATGCAATAAATAAATGATATCAAGTTTCATATTGGAGAAGTGCATTCCATAATATTCTACAATTCTGCATGTTATGTAGTTGTCTTCCGCGATAATTACACCTTATTTGTCACATGAATTATACATTTATATATGCATACCTAAATGAAAATCTTCAAGATATGAATGATCTACATGTAATCTTGAATTTCCGTCACGCAGTTGTTCTAATCGTATGAATTTCTAGTTCGCATCTTCCTCAAAGTACACAATAAAACATGATAGCTACAACATTTTCATGTCTTTGTATTATGCACCAGTTTTGCAGTTGTAGATGAAGCCTGTCATGTCTGAGTTGCTGCAAAAATACAGTAGGTACAATCATCAAGGCCATTTTAGCACTGGATATCCAGCAGGCAATGAATGAATGTAACGTGAATGGCCTGCGGCGCTGTATCAATCATTTCTCTGGCTTCATCTTGATTTTTTTAGTATCGAGGAAAATCAATACCGCATCGAGCATAAATGTATGTACTATTGATTTAGGTGAATGTAAAAGAGATCATGGTCACGGCACTTACATAAGCATCCTGGTTTGGGTGGAACGGGAAAACTGTGGTAATTTTCTTTTTTCCTTTTTTACCTCCTCCTCCATCGTGCTGCTTTCCCAAGGTGTGTTGCATTACATCCCAGATATGCGTTTTGTTTTTGGTTGAAAATAATTTGCACTCGTCCTCACTACTGTTGCTGGAGCCGCTGACAACAAGGGGCTTGTCGTCATCAATTCCAATGGTTATATTCATGACTCCGTCCTTCTTACTGAGATTATTGCGAATTTCACCAGTAGGTTTCCCAGTGGAGACCCCGTCGACAATTAGCTGTGTGTGAATGGGAGGCTGTGGTGACATGGGTCTATTACTTGCCGGTATCGTAATCATGGTATAACCGGGCTGAAGGAGTTTGTCCAAACCCTCCGGCAATGTGATCAGTGCCGTGCCGGAGACTATTGCATTTTTCAGGTCGAGTGGTACTCCACTAAGGTCTACCACTATATTTTGACTATCACCAGTTACTATCATGACTTTGCTGGGAAGGTCTTCAAAGTTTTCATCATCCGGCTCTATTGTGGTCGCTGTAAATTTGTCATCTTCAAGCGCCACGGCTGTGCCTTCGATTTCCAGTCTAACCTCCGTGTAGATCTAAAGTAGAGAAGGAGTCATAAACCAATATAAAGAGCAATGTATTAAGTAACAAAATATATTAAATCATCGTCTCTCTAATCCTTGACATCCTGGAGCATATTTATTCCTTTAACTCATACCCTATCACTCGAGTGCCCAGAGTCAAGATCGTCATCTCGTTGAATGCGTGAGCGAGCTCCTGCTGGCAGGCCATCGTCAGCTCTCGATATCTAAAGGGATTACAACAGGTATGCAAGCGGTATCAATAAAGGTTCATGAACAAATGAGTTTATGAATCACATCATATCATGTCACTTTTTGTAAGTAAAAAGTATTAAAGCAAGATTCATATATGCTGTTGCCTAAATTGCCTTAAAAAATGATCAAATGAATTTATCCATGTATGAATGAATTTCAATACGCAATGCATTTTTGAGCTTTCCAGCTCTTGGGGATGCATAATTCGCAAATACATTAAAAAGTCCAAACAAGTATATAACATAAAATTGTCTTTTTTTATGTAACGATGCTTGCAAGCATGTTTTGTAAATGTTTTGAATCTCAGTACCGGTTGTGGTGTGGGTGGATTTGATACCGTGATATCTGGACCTTCGGAGGTATCTGATGAAGCAGACTCATCATATCCCGAGGAAATTCCTGAAGAATTATCACTCAGCCGCCGATAAAATCTATCCGACTCGTGGTAACCATTTTTGTAGTAATAATCTACTGTCAGGTGGTCTACACTTACACCCATGCCTGATTTTCCTATTTCCTTCAGTTTTAAATGTGTATGATAAATTTTATCTACTGGTTCTTCCATTCATTTATATAGCCGGCAATGTATCAATGCCCGTGAATCTATGGTGCTATCAATAGTTATTAGTACTGCTGCTTAGCTTTCCACAAAAGAGGCTGAGAACAATTTCCAGCTCAAGTTTAAGGTTTGTTTGTGAGTTAAATCCGGACTTTCCTCGTTGTTGCTTCATATGCACATATATATCATACACAAGAGGAGTTCATTACACAAGTTCTTGTCCAAAAGATCAAACAAGTTGGTAATCCCAGAGGACATATAATATGTTTAAACAATGAACGCATCACTTCATATACTTTCGAATCAACTTGCATTTTAGTGACCTTTGGTCGCAGTTGCTGCCAACTTACACACACGAGCAATAACAATATCTACATAGTTTTTCTGATTATGCAACATTGCTACTTAGCACACTCACAAACATTTTAACAAGTCGTCTGCACTTAACCTTTAGGAAAATCAGGTCAAAAGGAAACAACCACACTTGACAATAAAAATATGGTGCACAGAAGGGCAGCTTCCTTTTTCTTTAAATTATACACACGAGTCGGCAAATTGGTGGCTAGCTGATGATGGTGGTATTCTATCATTCAAGAAAAATTGTAGGGATACGCAGGATGGTAGCCTTCTCCCTTTCTACTTGGTGAATGATAGTGACAGTGAACTTCGCAAGGAATATTGTACACAAACTGGCTAGCCAAGAAAAATTCATACCTAAAAGCTTCATTTCATCCATTCGCATATGAAAATTCATAAGAAGATGATGATGAGATGAAAAGCGAGAAGGTAAAGGTGAACTGCAGCCTTAATGTAGCCTATCAATGCAAACATGGTGATATGTATGTGTGTGATGATGACGATCATGTATGCATGCAAGCGTTTGCGATTCATTTGCGCTCCAACAGTAGGCAACAGAAGGGTCATCATCTAATAACGTTTTGGCATGGTATTTTGCAACGAGTGTTAGATCACCCAATATAGTGTCGTTATACGTAACCACCTCTAATCTAACGTGGCTATCATCATTCATACATGGCATAGGTACATGAAATGTTGTTACATGTAATTTGCTAGAAAGATACCTTCTTGGCAGTCTTTCCTCCTGTAGTTGTCTTCGGCGTCGTTGATGATGACGCTGACGACGATGAGGGCTGACGACCAGAAATCGTTGTGTTTGTAAAGGCAACAGCATGGATCTTGCCCTTGAGGAGCGGCCACTCTTCCACTTGAATCACTGGTAGTAGCTACTGATGAGTCGCCTTCTTTGCTGTTTTTCTTTTGCTGTTTAGGCTGTTGGTGGTGCTGCTGATCTTGGTATGAGGTTCCGGCCTTGACATATACTTGCTGAACTCGCACTAGCTCCCAATCATCACTTCCACCACGGAGTGTTGTTACCGCTTCTAGAGCAGAGGTGCTTGCAACACGGTGGCTGCACTGGATACAGCACCATTTCCATGAGTTTCGTAGTAAATGGGAGATGTTCTAGATGCTAGCACAACCTGTTGGTCCTGTAATTGCTGGGTGACGGAGGAATAGCGTGAGTCCTTTGTTATGGTTCCGTCTCGTCCGCCTCCTGCTCGACTACCCCGGAAACCAATTTTGCTCTTGTTGGTCCCAACAACAGAGCCACTTCCAATGATATTCGTAGCAATTTTGCTAGAGCTGGAAATGTCGTTAGATGAAGTTGAGTTGGCAGCGTTTCGATTACCCCGGTGTAATAGATCTCTCACCAGACCTATAAAATTTTATTAATGATAATGATGAATACATTAGGCTTGCAATTAGCATCTTCCTCAACGTTTGCAGGCAAAATCCTATGTCTAAATTCGTGTGACAGTACATGATGATGATGATGAGTTGTTTTTTTTTCTTAGAAAAAAATACATGCATAATAACAGTTAGTGAATCTCTTAATTAAAAAGACAGGCATTGACTGCACAGCCAAGCCTAACACATGCAAAGCTACAAAAACAAGTGATGAAGCTGTTGACCAATGCGTCACAAAGTCGACGAGTTAACGAAAGTGTCATACATTGACAGAAAAAAATAAAACACGCGTTTTTATAGGCCATGTAAGGTATACATGGGTGCGATTGTCTGTTCATTAAAAATACACTCTTCCTTTGAAACCTTTTGAAAAGTGATGTGTCAAAAGCGCCTACCATGTCTGACCTAATATGGAGCATTATAATTTTCAGTAGACTATTTCCAGGCATGTCCGCAAAAAATAGTTAACATTTGGAATCAATCTAATGAAAGCTAATATAAATACAAAAAGGCTATGTGATGTGAGTTAAAATTTTCAATGCTAGATTTTAGCTTCGATGTAGCATACTCGCTTTGTCTTCTGAGATAATTTGATGCTGTGCAGCGAGAGAATTCATGATAGGATTTATGATTTGATAACATCACCTAATTATGAGAGACATAATATGAAAGACCTTCCTGTGACACTGGTTTTTAAGTATTTATTCGCTTAATTCCAATTCTGGCATTGTTGGAGGTACGTCTTTACGCATTTTGTATAAACGTGAGGTAGCATGCGAAAAATGACAAATGTTCACGCATTTTTACTTCACATGTGATTCCCTACATATACTACCTACAAAGTAAAATAACTTTTTTATTCATTTGTAGGCATTTACTTGATTAAGTCATCCTTACTTTTAAACAAACCAGGAATTCTAGAAGATGTCGATGATTGCTTCTGCATTCTTTGAAAGTTTAATCAAATCAGATTGGGCATAGGAATTAATATGTTGTGCATGTGTACGCGCATACAAAGTGTTCAATTATCAATATTGTCATTATCAGCATTTAATGAATTAGCAACTTCTCATCTGTGCACTATGATTATCTCAAACAAAGCAATTTTTCATGGAATTGAAGTACAATTATTCAGCCACAGTATATCACGATTGTTTCCTACTCCTGATGGAATATTATCGACAAGTCATTTGGTTCGACATAAAGTCAATATTTCTCTGAACCATTCCAAAAACCTACTCATTCTACTATCTATAGTAATTAATCTGTTCCATATAGCATGTCATAATTATACATTGCACTCCACAGCAATTTAGTTGGACACAGGAGGTGCACAATACTTTTTTTTGCATTGATTGTGCATTGACCGATTATAGCATAGCGGTACCAATCAGGCTGATCACAACTACATTTAGCTGGAAACTTACAACTACAATGGATTATTCCGCTTAAACGGATCATTTGTATGCATAGCTAGAGATAAATGGTTATTATTGCATGTGGATTTGTTTGTGCTCATAAAATTGCTGCAGGCCGACCAAAAACAATTTTTCATCATTATGAAATGCAAATGCACAGTAAATACACTGTTGACATTTATTCTGCATATATTAGCCGTTTACACACATACGTCAGTTGTGTGCATCATCAACATACATAAAATGGTAGTATAATGAAACATGTTATGCTAACGATAAGCTCAACCTAATCAACTCATTTATAAAAACTTACACATTTCAATTGCCAACGCACTACTGGAATGGAATGTTAAATTGAACAGTTAGTAGTTAGTTAGGCATAAAAATGTGATTGGAAATTTTTTCATGTTCTCCACTAGTAGTAAACATCTCGCATGCCTATATTTGTAACTTCTACAATAAAATATTCATATTCATATTGTGCCAACTAAATATGGACATGTCAGACTGAGCATCAACATTATGAGCACAAACCATGTTTTCATTATGAGTTTATAAGTGCATCTCCAAAAAGTTATCCACACTCTTCTATTGTGGGATTCAGTCAGATTATGCAAGTATTTTTGGAAGAATGAATAAAGTTTTGAGAAATCAGTTTTTTATGAACTGTTAAGAATGTCACCTTCTGCTGAATGAGGAAAGGTCTTCACTTTAAATCAACAAGGTTTTATGTTTGTTATATGTTTGCCATAAGTTGGTGGATAGAGAGACACCTTGGCCACTTTTGAATCAGGAAAAATTCCATTTGTCCTTACCACATTAAAATTCGAGTACTCTTCCAACTAAATCGTGCATGCATGTTCATGTCGTAGCACTGCAAATAATATGATTTCTTAAGAAAGAAATGACCTTTAGACTTGTCTATTATTCAGTAGAATAGTAGTACTCGATGGAGTTTTTGTGATTGATTTTACCTGTGCATAACATAATGAGCCTTTGCACTTGAATCCTTGTTTGACTGTCAGTGTGAAATGCAAACAAGAAGCAGTTGTCATTATAATGCATGGGGCTAACTGGCCAACAAAGGTGCACAAAGCGCAGTAGTTAGTTGTATGCATGAACTTACTTAACATTTACCTGGTAAATGACCAGGATACTTTTGAGTAAGTGAGGCTGACAAAATTAACAAGATAACGAGCTGGTCAGCACGCAAACTAACTGGCGACGTGGCGACAGTTAGGAGATGTTGAATGTGTAATATTATTATGGAGCTAGAGTTGTACGATGGGCTCTGAGCACGTGAAATGTCAAGTCAAAAAAGGTTGTTGCAAAAAATTTCCTAAGAACTCGGCTGGTGTTGCTACCATTGATCAAAAAAGCCATGATGAACATTGGCCATTTTTTGGGATGTTATATGTTATTCTGTCTGACATTAAATTTTGTTTACATTCATTTACAATTTACAATATTAGAACACCTGCGGAGAGCTAACAGCTAAACGTGCGCTTGATTTAATTCTCAGAAGCAAAAAATAATAATGTAAGCCACCCTAAACAATCGAAATCGACTTTGATTGTAAATTGGTTTGAAAAAAATGACAGATTTATGGTAAAGGATTTTTTATTTTGATTTGATTCAACTCACTTTTTTTCGTGCTGGCTTTGGCAGAACCGTTGGAGTAAGATTCAATTTCTTTGGCAATCTCCTTCGCAGCTGCGTAATGGTCAGCAATGCCACCAAATGGAGATTTATGAATCTTATTCGTATGGATTCGGGGATTCGTGGCAGTGTTGGTTGCTGGTTGGGTAGGTCTGTCGAGCGTTGCTCCAATTTCATGAGGGGGCTCTGCTGAGTTGTAGCCTTCACTTGGATTTGAACTTGAACTTGATGTCTCATCCAACTCATCGCTACTTCCCGGTGACCTACTTGCATTATTTGACGAGAGTTGCTTAATTGGTCTCGATTTTCTCAAGGAATTTGCAAATGCCTCAAGATCAACGGTGTCATTCTCTGAGACATTGTCAGTCTCTGTGCTATTTTCATCTTGACTTTTTGACTGGGATGATGAAACGGATGTTTTCCTAGAATTAGAAGAAGTCGTAACACTAGTATTGCTTGCATTGGAAAATTTTCTTGCATCATTTCCCCCCATAGTTGTCATCATCAGAAGGGACTCTGTAACAATGGAGTCTTGCTCAACGGAGGGCTTTCTTGAGCTGCTCCTGCTTCCTCCACCAACATCATCTGCAAAAGTAACCGAAGGTCTCCTCGAAGGGCCATTTGAAGAAGATGAAGATGATGAGGAAAAGCGACGATTTGCTTCAAGTATTGACCTCTTGGTCCCTCCATTATTACTACCACTTGGAGCTCCAATACGGATGGATTTCACGTACTGTGAATCCTTCTTGACTAATTTTGCAACTCCAACAGAGTCAACAGGACTGTTGCTACTGCTGCTATGCGAATTGGATTTGGCATCTAAAGGACTGATTTTTGACAACGTGTTTGCAGTCGAGCGAATTATCTGGGTATTGGTAGTTGGTGGAGGATTTTGTTGTTGGGACTCAGATATAGGACTCAAAGGTCTTTTCCTCCCATTTGCTACGGAAAGGGCAATACTTTTCACATAGTTTGGATTCTGCTCAAGAATCTGAAGGATTGGGTGTCCGTTAGGACCAACAATGGCTGCTTCATGGTGAATAACATCATTTTCCGTATTGATGAAAAGCTGTGCATGTTTCGCTGAAGGATTATTATTGGCTGAGGATGTTAATCGACCCAAAATATTTGCTTGCAAGTCCTTCAGGTCAGTGCCGTTAGTGATAATGGGGAAGTCATCATCACTAGGACCACTTCCGCTGTCATAGCCAGAGCTGCCGGAATTACCCCCTGGAGAGAAGACTCCCTTCCCGTCCTCCTCCTCAAATAATGGATTCACCCTGTGAATAACATAACAGATTACAAAATATTATGATGAATGGTGACATGACATAACTATGCACTTCAAAGCAATCCTAAGCAGGTGCTAAAAGCATCATTTAATTAGCAAGGTAGCGAGAAAAACATTCGCTTTAAATTCAAGTTTACAAATAAGGTGCATTTATGGCACCGTTCTGAACGCCAAGTGCAAAGGATACTGTTACAGCAATTTATTTACAAAAATA
Source organism: Orchesella cincta (assembly GCA_001718145.1). Classification (NCBI taxonomy): domain Eukaryota; kingdom Metazoa; phylum Arthropoda; class Collembola; order Entomobryomorpha; family Orchesellidae; genus Orchesella; species Orchesella cincta. The sequence continues at coordinate 35,382 of LJIJ01000496.1, forward strand.
TGCACAATCGGACAGTCCAATGGCATGAGAATTCCAAGTAATCAACACAATATAATATAGCCATATATCAGTCACCAATAAATTTGGGCGATAAAAGGGTAAAGTGAGAAATGACAAGCGAAGCAAACGTTTACGATATGGGTATTATATCACATCACGATTTACCCAATAAGTCATACAAAAGTTATGGAAAGCCAAGCACAAGTGCAACTAAGGCGTTACATGATATCACGAAGACGATGACCACTCAACAAATATTTTGTAGTGACCCTTCCTTTAGATACTTTTGTGGCATCGAAAAAAAACAATTGTATACACAATACCTACATATAAAATATATGAGCATTCCAAAGCAATGTGTTCAAAGGGTAAGCAGAGGCGTTCAATGAAGATGACATAATAATAGTGTGAATAATAAATTAATTTGATTTTTTTTCTCGCTATGCATCAGTTAGGTAAAGTGCACTTTACACCAAGTATCAAGCATGATATGATATTGTACTTGAACACGATCATCGCGATTACATTTTTTTGTCAGCGAGTCACCACTGCTATGTACATTTTGGGAAATTCGTGGCCGATTTTCTCACCTGCTGACAGCATAAATCTCATTGGCTTTATTCTTGGATTTTTTCGCATGAGGATGAACTTGAATAGTGGCCAATGGGTCATCAGTGATCTTCTCGATAGGCAGTCCTCCATGACCATGAGTTGGCTTCTGTTTTAGCCATTTTAGCATTGTTTTTTCTTTGCGTTCAGTCATTCGGCTGATTGTTGAAGGGATTTTGCATCCCTTCCCGTTCTCCACTAAAAAAATAGGAAAGGGACAACAACGAGGTGTCTAATAAAGTTATTATCGTAGGATGGCCTAAAGCCTCACTCGTGATGAGTCCAGTTACATCTATAAAAACATTTTGAAGCATTAAAAAACACTGCATGGTCTTCACTCGTTAGCTCAAGTGATCTTGATGGCTGTATTACAATCATAACGCCAGCCCATACTTGCCAACACCACCACCGGCATCCGTCATTGTTAACATTAACGACATTATTGCTGTCATGAATTATCGATAAAAAAAACTTTATAGTGTGGTGGATTTATACTTTTGAGTACGCGCATGCACAAGTTTTTTATGATTGGGACGAGGATATACGCGTGATTAGTTGCCGAATAGCATCCCTTTGAAGTATTATTATCCCAGGAGTAGTACTAACAACTGAGTGTTAATGGCTTTATGTTCGCAGTGTTGTTGCTGCTGATGATGATGATGATGAGTCTTCTTTCTTTGCTGCAACCCCGAGTCAAAGCACCAAGAATGAGTGAAGGCGACCTTTAAAGAATCAGGAAAAATTATTGTTAGTACTAATATAATCATATAATGGCATTACAAGGAAAAGTGCTGTTTCATTCATGTATTATACTATTTCACACAAAAATTTGCCTTTATGATGAGTGTGACAATGGGCGTATTATATTATGGCTTCTGTAATGTTTTGTTGCCACATGTGAAACCGATAAAGTTTAAAACATACATTTTAAGTTGTAGAAAAAGAGGAAAACTTACTTCCATACTTGTGTGTTTGCAAGATTCGGAATTATTTCATTAGATGCTTAAAATTTCTTATTTTCCAAAAGATATTGGATGATTGACACTGACATGTGTAGTCATTTCAGATCTATGTAACCAGTTGTAGAATAAGCTTGACAGCGAAAATTTGTGAAGTTTACCAGCCTTATGAATTCATAAATTTTTTCTCAAGTGAAGACTGAAGGTATATGACTTTGGGCGTCTCTGTCTTTTTAAATCATAAAATATATCAATACTCTTCATCTCTTGGGATTGAAATGATGCGAGGTCGTAGAGGTTGTAAATATTAATGAAGAGGTTAAAAGGTTAATGAGTTAAAGCAATCAAACTTTTTGATGAAAACATGGTTCTACAATAAACGGATTGAAACAAAAAACCTAATTGAATTCAGGAAATAATGTATCGAAGAAATTGTAAGTCCACAGTAAAAAAAATCATACTGCATTTAGGAAGTAAAAATTTGTTGCATGATCAAAATATTGCGTAAGTGTAAGGATAAGGGATAATTGTGAGTAGGCACGCACAAACTACTAAACAAATATAGCTGGTCGGCACAAACTCAAAGCCTATTATAACGTAAAACATAACTTTTTAAGTAAAATCCACATATAACATGACTACTCACGTAATGTCACGTATACTACTATCCCATATTATATATTCATAAATTACAATGGCAATGTCCATGAGAATTTCCTTAAGAAAAGGTTATTAGCTTCAAAATATTATGCTTATATATGATACATTGAATTCAAGTTCAGGATGAACATTACATATTTTTGCGAAGGGATGATTTGCACATTGTTCTTGATTCGTCGCTAATAAGACGATGAAATAATCTAATGATGGTGACTGGCGACGCGCTACGTTCATATGTATTGTGTAATGCAATGCGGATGTTTAAAATGTTACTCATTCGCAGTGCTCAGTCATCATAATCATAATCTCATCGCTGCAAGGAACTGTGACCAATGCCCATAAAAGGAAGTTCACCGTAAATTTGAAGGTGAGAGAAGAGCATTCGACGGTGAATCAGGATTGAGGTTGGTATTGACTTAATTAGAAAAAATGTACCCTTTTTGGACAGTCTCACATAACTGTAGTAAGAAAATAATAGTTCTGTATGCAAGTATTGTCCAGTTTAGTTCTTATATCAAAATGGATAATGTGTGGGTAAACCCAGTAAGGTGATGAAGTAGCCATGAATTTTCCCAAGATCACATTCTTTAAGTGAAATTTTGGCCAAGTTTCGTAATAGAACTGACTCAGAAGAAATAAATGTCAACTGTGACATCCTGAGCTAAAGGTATTTTGGTACTTTTTGTCATTTCGTAACAACTTCATTTTTGTTGACTAATTGTGGTAATAAATGTCCAAATTTGTGTTTGTTTAGGAACGCTTTCGCTCTTTTCAATTACTACTGGTTAAGAATTCTTACGGTAGAGCTGCAACAACAGTTAATTTTAGACAAGAACTTGTGTATGACTTCAAAAAACATGCTATGAACAACTATTGCACCTACATGACTCTGAACATTTATATGCATACGAATAAAACGCCAACGACCACAACAAGTACGTTTGTAAGGACAAGTTCTGATGCAAAGCAATGACTTTTCATGAAGACAAGCCTAAGAATAAGCAGACAAAAACTAACAACAACACATCAAGACAAACTCTATCGTATTTAGCTTTTTTTTCAAACAATGCTACAAGTTGAACATTATCCCTTTGAAGCTCGTTTTTCTTGGTCATTTTTGAAGGATTGAAACTGTCAAGCCACATTCAATCGGACATTTTAGACACTTTGTTTCATCATCATCAACACTTGTTAGCTGGGATAGCATGTCATGCTCACACAACATGTGGTCTTTTGTATTCTGTCAAATTCAGGAAGCCACGCATCAGCAGGCTAGGTTATTATGTCATGAGGTCTTTTTAGCTAAGCGGCCATTTAAGGTTAATTCCAGGCGAGTGGTAAAACCACAGATATATCCCGTGATTTTTTTATATTGTTTCTCTACCTTAGATTTTCTTCCCTGTCCATTGAATGCCTCCAATTTTTCCTGTCATCGTATCTATCGGAAATGAGTTTGAAGGATACTGACAAAGTGATTTGTCAAACTAATGACGTAAAGGATATTAACAAATGCAGAGTCAGTCAGCATAACCAAATCTCTTAAACTTTGGGCTGCAATATAATCCACAGTGAGAGCACGGATGCGGATGGAAATGAAGCAGGTCTTGAGGGCAACGCAAATAATAGCGTGTGCGGCTTGAGAAAATGGCCATCAACTAAACCAAATCCGCAGATCTCTTTTTTTGATGTGCGAACCATTGCCATCCTATGCTCATAAATATTAGACGAGTGCACACACATAATATATTTCAGTGGAACCTTAAACGAATGAAAGAGACTCATTTGCATATGTATGAATTTATGAATGCTATTGTTGGCTCTCCGCTTGTAAATACTTTAATATAATAATGATAATATTACTAATAAAGTTATCACTTATTCATGAATAGTTTTTGTTCACTGGCTCGTTGAATTTTTTTTATAGGAGATCGTTTAGAGAGGAGTAGTTGAAAAGGCTCTGCGGCCTGGTACAAGGCTACGTAAGACGCAACAAAAATAGAATTGAATAGGTACGCACACACGTAATATTATTTAGAATATATATAAAAATATGTGAATAAACAGAAAAAAACACAATAATTCTCAACCATGATGATGGAAGGATTCAAAGAAGAAGAAAAAATATTTTGTGATTTTTTTTATTCAATATCACTCGAGTCCTTCCATAACTGTCAAAAATACTAGCTTTATGCTAGTAGTTGAATGACTTGAAGAGTTTATACATGCATAAATACATTGTGGAACGTAATATGCCTTTTGAAAATAGGAACTGCAATGAATGAATAAGGTAGCAAAAAAACTGAACAGAAGTTGGAAAAAATTGTATCCTGCCATCGTAAATTCTTCAACGGAGCGACAGATTCATTGAAAAGCAACACAAAATAAATTGTTCATGTTGGCTTTTCAACATATTTACGTAAATATACAGTCTGTTGTCGCCTTTATGGATGACGTATTTATATAGAGCACTACTACAAAAACGTGCATGGTTATAAAAAAGGGGTATTATGAACAACTAGAAAATAATGCTAATTTGCTTGGAAATAATCAGTGCACATATGCTAATGATTTTTTGCTTTGTGAGTGTATGACCTAGTGAAAGATTAATCGATTGAGCTTTCCTAACAAATTTAGCTGGCGTGATTTTTTCATGCAAGGGACTAAATTTAACGAACCAAACCAACACATGGAAGTTACAGTTGAGTCAGTCAAATTGGCGACAAGGCAAGGCTAGGCGCGGTTGCAAATGCAGACGGTAGTAGGAATATTTTTTACGTAGCTAAATCAATGAAATATTCGGCGTATGTTGTCTCTCTGAGCAAACATGATCATGAGAGCGTACAAACAAATGAGGAACTTTTGTCATTTCTATATTTATTCACAATTAACAAACTTTAAAAAATTCAAGGCTACAGTGTAAAACAAAAGTCCAAAATCACTCCCAATCATAATCATGAATCATGAATCATTCCCCCAAAATTTTCCTTAAGAATAAAAATCTATCAGTACACAGAGATTCCTGTTCCTTCTCGCTAATTTGCCCCAACCCAATCAAAGCACAATGTATTGGAGCCGCATTATTCTCATATTTATCCATCCGCAGTTGCTTAAAAACTTTAAAATTCTTTGAATAATTTGACTGTAATAACAAATTTTGTGTGGGACTACCTTAAGATTACCTACTTTAAATTTGAACATTTCAGATCAAACTAACCTTTTTTGTGGTTAGCTTCACGAATACATAAAAAATGCACGATGAAGCTAATTTTGAACACGGTTTTTGTCATTGAAATAATAAATGATGATCATACATAATCATAGCAAACTACAAAATAACGCCTAAAACTGATGTGATGACAATGAGATGACGGTGATTTTTATGAGACGAGGTTTTTCCTCAAAAAAATACCCAAAAAATCAAATCGTGTTACGTCAAACGTCTCGTTTTTATTACTCGTATCAAATCAGAAGGGGTTATTTTACCGCTTATCTCATCATCTCATTTCCATGCGTTGTTAGACAGACACTATGGATTAATTTCGGTTTTGTCTGGCGATGGCGATGATAACGTAGTAGACACAGATCATTATACGCATTACATTGTTTTCTTAAGAGCAGAAATTCATCGTGGTCCGTCCCTCTCTGCTCTACCTCGACCACCACCACGAACCAATCTTCAAGAGTCATTGTCAGCGTGAAGTTATCAAATTAGTCGTGCTAACAATGCCTGCTCTGCTCGTAATACAACACGGTTTTTAGTCTGACAACCTGTCTATTGAGTGGTGATGCTGCTTACGTCATGTCAGATTTAGATTTGAACATCCGTGTTGATGTTGCAATACAATTCGGCAGATATTAACGTTTTATGACTCCTTCAAACTAACAAAGGCAATACGGTACGGTGCCGTTTTTGCATAGATTATATATATTAGACCACAGTTTTTAGCCCTTAAACCAAACCAATTCCACTTCACTGTCGATATCATCTGCATCTGGGTTTGATTGAAGGTATTCTACAAAAAATGCACATAAAAACAACCCTCTGGAAATGCAACATTTGTATGTACCTTAAGGTAAAATTGCAATTTTTGTGGTCGGATTACTTATAATGTGAATATGAGTAAGCAAATTACTAGCCAAATAAATGAGTACATAACTCCCATTAATATAGTCAGTTACAAGAGTCGAGTGGAGTACAAAGAGTGGATAGTCAATAAAATATGAATTTTCAAGTAAAATTTCAATACAATTAATGACAGTTGTCTTTTCCGTATTGTAGTACAGTTTGTGATAACAAAAGATACAATTTTTTGCCACACACACTTTCAATTGCTTTTCTACTTACCCAAATCACAAAATTCGTGAATGCCAACTTACGCGCGTCATTCATTTAAATGGTTGGTTATAAATACAAAAATGAAAATGACGGAAGGAGTTTTGTTGAAGAAATTGAGAGAAAATTTCAATACAGAGTGTAACAGCAGTTAAACACACCATTAACCATAAACCAATGAAGAGGAGGAACACGTAAACGTCAGGTACTCATTGAGTTTGTTAACTCTCTTTTTCATCGGCTCAAGATTGAAAGGAATGATCATTTCTTTTATAAAAGTTTAAATGGAAGCAATGACATTGATTTTTATTACTACATTTTTCTTTTTATCATAAAACTTGATACAAATAAACCACACATAAACCATGTAAAGAAGCAAAGGAGGAAAAGGAAGAGTTTGCATTTGATTGCGTACAATGTGTAAAAAGATTATTTTTGTGTAAAAATTATATTACTTTACAAAAATCACACATTCAGCTCATTCACTCGACCAGACACAGATCTCTGTTTGAAAAGGTGAACAAAAACTTGAATTGTAATAGTCCGTCAAGGTTCCCAGAAAAAAGTGAGACGTGAAAAGATGTTGAGTTAGTTTGATTAACTTTAGTGTTTATAATCAACATGGCTTTTTGAATAAAAACGTCTTTTGTCACTCATAGTTCAAACGTGTGTCTGCATATCTCAGCTTTATAACTCGTAATTTCTAATAACAAGACAGGCATACCTAAATGCAACAAACAAGGCACACGCTGATCACTGTCAGCAGTTTAAACATCGACCGTAACTGTAATTAATTAAAGATTTACAACGTGTCCCCCTCGGATCGCCCCTTACTTGTTTTTCATTCTTTAATTCAAACCATTCATGTAATTATTTAAATCAATAAAAGACAAATGACTCTCTGTTTTTGGTTAATTACAAACAGACGCTGACAGAAAGGCCTCCATAATTTTATTTCTGACTTATTTAGACAAATTCCTACAAATCATCAAGCCCTAAACCCGCCTCTTACTTCACAGTTGCTCAAAAACTATCATTTATTTCATACAATTTGTCGTACGCAACACTTGCTCATGTTTCTGTCAGCCATAAATTTGAAACAGCTTCCACCACCACCATCAACTTCTATTTTCTATACCTGAGACTTGACAATGTCATCATTTCATGTGACATTAATTAGAGAAGTGTGTAGAAAGAAAAGCTACACGCATGAAACAACACAAATTAAAACAATGCAAACAGGACAAATCCTCCCATTCTCAACGGCTTGTTAGCATTTTTTCGCATTGAGTACTGCCATTCCATAGGTGTGCGTCATGTGTAGGTAACTGGATTCTTTGTTATCTGATGTGTACACTATTTGTGCATTTGTAAATACAACAAAGCCAAATCTTGAAAGACGGATACAAGTGATGAGGACGAAAGGCGGTTGACTTGACAGACAGATAACCTCAAGTTCATTGTATCCACCTAACTACACAATTGCGCAATGGCAAATTGTTAGTCGACACATTACCAGTGTAATGAGGAACGACGGAGTTATACATAATTCATATGTGCGCTTTATTATAGCTCGTACATAGTTTCAGTACTATAATTATTTTTGGGACGTTTTATACCAATGATACAATGCAGAACTGGCCATATTTTTTGTCAACCTGTTGTAATATGCAACTTGTCAAATATAGATAAGTACCTAAAGTCAACTTTGGTGGTGCTTCTGTGTCGCAAAATTGGGAAGGTTATTCGTATTTTACTAATAACATATAAACATGCAAGGAGCAGGGTTGTACAAGGGCAAACCATAGGGAAAAGCAAGAAACTTCAGGTGCTACTGCCACTTTTTGGAGGAAAGGGAGTTGTAAATTTTTCCTTTTAAAGTTCCGACACCTATCAATTAACTTTTATTACGTCTTCCCCAAAAACCATTGCGGTTGAATTTTTTTATAAATCCATTTACGAAATCCTGTAACATTTGAAAGAAAATGAAAATTTGAATGAAAGGAAAAGTGTTCTCTTTTGCCCACGCTTCCATGCAAAAAACAAGCAATAAAAAACAAAAACTCGCACTTTCCTGATCTTCATTAGATGCATGCATGTTCTGTACACATCTGGCAGTTGAATTTTACATTACAAAACATCAATAACGTAAAAGTAGTCTTATCATGAAGACAAGATCATCATGACTGCTCACTTGTCGAAACACATTACATGTGCAATGGTAATACAATATACACATGATGATGATTATGGTTATTCATCTTGAGTTTGATTGTTATTTGCAAAATATGCATACAAAAACGCTAACTGCAACTCATACCTTGAATCAGTTTGCTACAGTTAAATACATGAGCCCTTAGCCCTGCCTAATAATTTTGCAGGTAGTATTTAAGGGATATTGCTATTTTGAGCATTGAAACAGCAAATAGCCTTCTCTATGTATTAAAGACCGACATATGCGATCTCTTTTAAACAAAATTTATTTGCGCATTACAAGCATTTCAGTTCAGGTTCCTTTTGATTTATGAATGAGATGCTATAGCCATACCGTCGATAACTACCATGCCGAAATATCAGAAGACAAGAAGAGCCAAGATAGTTTGCTACGCTCCAGTAATCTTGAATTATTCATTGAATGAATGTTTCTGCTCAAAATACAATACCAAAAAATGTACATTCATATATCATATCCCTATATACCTACAAGTACGAATTTACTACACATCATATCCTTATATCCTCCCCTTAGGAGCATTTACAGAAACAGTGCAAACTGCAAACACATTAAGATCAATCTAGGTCAAACTCTCTTTAAAAAATGTAATGTAATATGTTTACTCTCGTGTCATGTCTGACTGCCTTAATCAGCGTACACACTGCATGCATATACGCCTCCACAGATTAGGTATTTGCTTTTTACCAATGTGATAGACGAAACCTGCTAATCTTTTGTTATTCTGTAATACCTACGTGCAAGAACTAAGGATGAGTGACTTGGTTTGATTGAAACTGGTCACAAAAGGCTGACTTTTCCTATTGAGTACGAAACAATTTATTACCAAATAAATTCACAGCATTCCAAGAGCGAGCGTGTTGTATATAACAATAGTCATCCTGCAATACCTTTCGGCAATGAACCCACTACTTTTTTTTGTATCATTAGCGCTCATTTAGACACAATAAGGAAGATTTACACAAAGACCTTTGGACGGATTTAACAAATCGCTATGAAGTAGGCAAGGCTTTTGTAGATTTTTTTTAATGAATAGAATTTATTTGATCACATTAAATTGGCAATGATGATACAGACATGTAAACCTATGTGAAAATATTTTGATAATGGATTCAATTCAAGTGATATGATCTACTACAATAGAACATGGATGTTTAACTAATTTATTTTCACCCTTTTGTTCCAAAAACACATCTTCACTTTCATGCAAATTCCTTTCCTTTTTGTCGACCCTCAAGAAAAACTCATTCTGAGCCAAAATAGCCAAGCACATCACTTCATCATCATCATCATCAATGTGTAATGGTTTCTGCATGATTTTAAATGGTTGTGTGTGCTTAAGACTCAAGAGTAGGTTTTAGATTAATTAGGGAAACTCGTGAAATCATTAAGGTCATTTGCATCATCCTGTTCCTTCATCCGTGTATACTTAAAACTATGTTTTACAACATTATATTTTTACGATATATTTACAAACCAAGTTCAAGTGGTTTGGTCAGGCAGGAGTATGATATAGCTTATTGCGTGACAATGACAATCAAATAACAGAATTCTGGATTTTGCTATAGACCTTCTTCCGTCTTCATTTCATACTACTAATGCACATCAAAAACGTTTTTAACCTTCAGAAAAACTTTGAGACAAATTGACACTAACTGCCTTCAAATTTTCCATTGTCCTTTGACTAACATCATCGTTATCCTTAAGCAATTCATGATTATGCCAAGAAGTATTGATCATTATTACATTAAATATATCAGTAACGATATGAAACCACTTTCCCGAAAATGGAATTTTTTGAGTCGATTGATTTTTATATCACGAAACAGTAATTAATTTAGGAAGGTAAAGTGATCGATCCTATTTTGCTTTCAAGTACATAATGTTTATATGTGTATATTTTTAACATTACATGTTCAATGTTGTAGGAAATATCTCATTTTTTTCTTTAAACAGACAGTGATGATTTTCATAAATTAACTTAATACCTATTCGTATATAGACTATTGGTTAAAAGAACAAAAACTATATTTATTTTTATAGATATTTGCGTCCCGCTCGACATCCTGCTAATCAGTGGATGGATACACTCACGTACGCGTACCTACCGAAATTAATTGTATCGTAAATTTTAGTAACTATCTTACAGAGTATTTTACACCTCCAACTAATTCTTAAGTACTGCTTGCGGCGTAGGCACTAAATGTACCTATGCCGTAGTTTTTTTTGCAAAGGTTTGAATTAGAGTACGCAATGTTTTACAAAATACATGATGCACAAAACGCACTTTGCGTAAAGTGTAGTGTTTTAATTTATCACTTTTGTACAGTAAACTAAAAATATATGGGGAAGCATGCGGTAGGCTTTTGAGTTTGTTTTTTACGACACCTGCAGCTACCTATGTTTGTTAACGGAAATCTGTGTTAGTAAATAATGCTCAAAATGTATTACTCATTCTGAGTAGGAAAGTGCGAGTAAAAGTTTAAAATGTAAAAGTGCGTTGTGTGTTGCTTCACATTTGTTTTGATTGCTACCCCCAAAAATTTGAGTTGATTTCACCAGGCTCCTTAATGCGTCTAGCTGGTAGCCTAATTTTTTATTTAGACCAACTTCTAATTCCAATTAACGGAGGTAATTGAATTTCATTGAAAATTAAGACATAAAAATGTTGATCACGTACAATTTTACAGTTAGAAATTTGAAAATTAAGGTGAAAATGATGGGATTTGGCAATAATGCATTACCAAATGAGGATGATGTACTGGGGATTGTCACGTATTGAAAACATGAGCATTCACGAGAGCGTACAAAACAAGGCACTTGAAAAAGCACATAAAAATCACGAGACTATTCAAAATTATGTAACAAAGGATGTTTTGGTAAAATAAGGTTTTGTTTCATCGATCCCTCAAGAAAAAATGTTGAAAGGGTAAGTAATTTTGTGTACATTCTTTTGCTATTCAAAACACGAGGTATTGATATGCAGGAAGGACGTTGACTTAGGTATTAGCCTGATTCTGTTACCAAAGACTGTAACGGGTCATATAATATCTGCATAAATGCTTATGATATATAATATGTAATTCATAATTTTATTAAACCATTTTTGCCTCCAAGCGTTAAAAACTCAGGCAGTAATTTAAACTTACGAGTATGGCACAGCATCCATAAAAATGTATCACATCTCATACAACACAACAGAAGCAATTTGCATTAATTGTAAATTATACACATGAGATGGAGATTTGAGAGAGTTTATACAGTAGTTTTGGACACACCACAGTTATTATGCATAATATAGCGCAAAAGATGAGCTACAATCTATTATAAAATTATTGTAATGCAACGGCTTATAACAGATAGTTAGCTGGAGCACTCTCATATATAACCACATTCAAGAAACGAACGTGAAAATGTAATTGATCTAAAGATTTGGAATGATATGAAGGTGCAGCCAACAGAAATGTGTTGTGTGTTTCGTTAACTATTTTGGCCATAATGCAAAACACTCGTAACGTTTGAAACATGGATCGAGTTTTCATCTTGTGTTCAATGTGCATACATAATACACAGTTTTCACTTTCAATTCAAGTAAAAATTTGAAAAGTTAATTAATCTCATTCAAACATCAACTTGGCTTGAGTTAGGTAGTGAACCAAGTATCCCTTGTTGAATATAAAATGTGAACCCTTGAAACATTTAAAAATGTATAGTATTCTATGTACCTATATAGTCATACAATTTTTGCAATAGAGATATGCATCAAATCAAAGTATACTGTATCTAGTAAGAATCCAATGAAATCGATAGTGATGCAAATGAAAAGGCTGCTTAGCCAAGTACCTATCAAACCGTAGTTTTTACTAAAATTTGAAGACGCCGAAAGCTAAATCAGTCACGGTCTGCGGTTAATATTATGCAGAAACTGGGTGAAATCGGACATCTACAAGTGAAGATGTTTATTACTTTTACAAAAATGTTATCTGATGGGTAACCACCCACGTAATACTGAATTTCGACCTACACCAACTTTGCCAAAGGCTGGAACTCGTTTTGTGTGAATATGAAATCTAGCAACTTATTTCTGAATTTTATTGCATGAAATAAAATGACTCACTTACCATTATAATGCACTCATCACGTCATCACTAAAAATACTGGGAACGAGATGATTTTCACTTTAAATTTTCAAATATAAATCATATGCATCAATATGGCACACTAGTATTAAACTTTTTCACAATATTTTTGATACTGCTGGATAGCTTCACGAAAACAAAACAATTTAACAATGGACACTTTTTTACACAGGTAGGTGATTGGTACGCTCAATCTCATATTTGTGGAACCTGTCACTTTCCGGGCTTATGTCTTACCGCAACCAAGGTTTATTATTCATGAGTAAACAGAAAAGGCACACTTTTTACAGCAAAGGTCACAATGATTTCACAAGAATTCCACAACTTTTTTCACGGTATCTTGTCACAGATAGAGTGGTCGTGGTTGAATTTGGTGAAGGTCACTTTATTTTTGCTGAACCAAACTTTCAATGTATTGTGACAATCCCTTGAAATTGTTGTAAAGAACACAAAATAATCTTAAAACTGTCATTTGTTGAACAAATAGAAAAGGGATACAAATTGTTTTGGCAGTTTTTTTGTCAACGTCGAAAACACCATCATCTCCGTGGTTTGTGTGTACATTCATATATCCGCTGTATATTGAGCCTCGTTCAATTTTTTGGGATAAATGGTGATGGTGCACAAATGTATCCCTGTTTGCACTGCACCACGGTCTTACAATTAGTATAGAATGGATCTTCGCTAAAAATGTGCATTAGCTTCAATTTTTCTTGCTCCAAACCAAAAAGGTTCCCATATCCCATCAGATAAAAACACCTTTTCAGAATCTCTCACAATTTGAGTACGAAAACAACCCAAGAACTGCAGTTAAACAACCTTATGGTCTCAACATTGCTGGATACTTTAGTTATGGAAAATTTTTGTTATTTTTAAGATTTCCATGTATTCAAAAACTGGCGTAAATTATTATTGCGGTATTGGCACAATCAATATTTTTTGAGGTTTGTTATTTTTCTTGTCAAAATCGGGGATTGAAGAAGGATGTGTATTGTTGGAATATAAAATTGTGTAACCGCTTACACTAGGGACTCGAAACTTCCAAGCTGCAAATTATATGAATAAAAGTACATAAAAATAAGGTCAAGAAATTCAACTGCATCAATTAACATTAGTGGTATCAACCCCACATACGTAATATATAAGTACGCCATAGTTTTGAGTGCATATATAGTACAGCGAAAGCATAAAGGTTTGCGAGGGCGTGCTTTGTGCAAAGCACAGCAAAGTATTAATCAGGGATTATGGAAAAGTTCCCAGGAGCATGGGAACGTTGGAATATTAAAAAAGTGAGCAAGGTAATTAAATGGTTTTGCCAGCATTATACTAAAAGTTATAAGTCGCTCTTGTAAAGAAGGACAAATCTGAAACTCATCATCACTATCATCGTGATATTGCCCAGCCAAGCCAGCTTCAATGAGTACTTCCAATTGTTTGTGTTGTAGATGTTTTGGATGCGCATTTGATATACATATTCATTTACATAGATATTCCTGTGTATCTATTACATATTATTTTGTATGCATCATGCAATATACTCTATTCATTCCTCTATAAAAACTAATCTACCCAAGAAATTCAAGATAGTTACTAGACCCTGGCTGTTGCTGATTTTCCCACTTTTCCATTTAACACTAACGTAAGTATTACCTTTTGTTTTTGATTAGTAGTGTGACCAAGTTAATTTAGCTGCATTTGCTGTATTTCTATAACTTGACTAAATGACAGTATGACAGTGCTCCGTGTACATGTATTCATTACTAATGTTGCAACATAACGGACTCAAAAGATGATAAATTACATTTAGCTCGATATCATGATAATGACGATGGTCAACACTAGCAATGATGATGATACTGGTATTATGCATTGACTCCTTTGTCAATGAAGCTTTAAGCCACTAAAATGTCATCGGATCCTCATTGTCACGATATTTGTTAAGAACACATTTTTTAAGCAGATGAGATTTTTGGAGGTTGCAGCAAATCACAAACTATTTGACAACGCAAATAAATTGTCTTTGTAAAAGAGGATATTTAAAACAAAAGGAATGAACTTGAAAGCCAACAAAACAAAGATTAACAAGTAAACACATCCAGCCTGTCCTATAAATATCAGTTGATGAGAATAAAATAAATGGTTTTGTTGCAGCAACAAATCAACCATGAAAGAAAGATGCACCATCCATATATCCAGTACATCATCCTCATCATTGTTTCAAATAACTGCATCTTTTGAGCTTATTAAATGCAAGTAGCCATCCAGCTCTAAGTAAATATGATCCTTTCCATAAAACAGCTAGTTTTTTTTATTAGGCATTAAGGCTATAACCTAGAGACCGGTTGGTCTCTATTGTGCTTGGCATTGTCTACATTCCCAATGAATTTCCCTGCCATCTACATTTCTTCTGGTTGCTTCTAAAATAAGCTAACAAAGTTATACAAAGTATAATTACACACATGATGGATGATTGGCGTGAAGAAAGGAGCCAGTGTTTTATTATGTGTTTACAATTTTACAATAAAAAGTGAGTGTTCTATGACTTTATACATTATGTGAAATGGAAATGAAGACAAGATAGCAGTAGTAGACAAGACCTTTGCTGTAAAAGGTATGAGCGACTATGGTCTAGTGCTATTATTCAATGATGGGAGCTCCGTTAATGATCTTGACACTGACATTAAAAGCTATTAAGCAGTCCCGATGAAGCTTGCACCATTACCTTATATAATAATATTCGAAGCCACTCTGAGTCATAATCAAAATGAAGCAATTAAGGGATCAAAAGAAATTACCACTTTTGATTTTGATTCCATTGTTGCTGTCTATAAGGTGATGGGATGATGATGATAGTAAGCTGTCATTTATCTTATGTTCCAATTCTGCATACAACACACCAAAGGCACGATTTACTACTGCTGCTTCCCAATTTCAGTGACCACCACAGCAGCAGATGAGCTGTGTGGGTGTTGAAACAGGCACTAAGCCTGTGGTAATTTTGAAGGCTATTCCCTTATCCGACGGAATGACTAATGACACAAGTGTCAGTCTAATTTCCGGGTTGAAAAAACTTGACAAATTGAGTTTAGCACTTTGTTTTTCTGTTTTTTACCAACAATATTGTTGTACAAAACAATTAAACTTTGAAACTTTTTTTTAAAAAACCTATTGTTGATGATGAAAACAACTCCAGGATCTCCAGTCGAAATCAATTTTTTGAGGGGAAACAAGCAGCAAAATATGGATGCGTACTTAAGAGTGTAGCCAACTGGAACAAAGAATGATAAATCAGCAGTCCTTACGGTCTACCTGTGGAAATAGCAAACCGTGTGCTGCTACTTAACTTACTTACTGCAGACTAACCTGCAATCATCAAAGGGTTTTGATTTGATACCTTTTCAGGCAAAAAAGGTTCTTTTGAGACAGAAGCAGCAATATTTTACACATTATACATACATACATTTGGTATAATACAATATGCAGCATTGTGAATCTCTGTATCCAAGATCAGCATGCATTTTAGGAGACCGATTCTCATCTCATCTCCATGTGCTTGTTGAGTCAGTCACTCATTTTGCAGACGTACTCAGACAAGAGACGCGCTTTTCAATGCTTTGTATATATTTTATGTTTTGCTACTTAGTTTGCAGAAAGGACTCCTCTTGTAGTATCACAGTTTCCATTCTTCTATTTGCAACAAACATCATGCATCCATAAATATACACGTCATGACTGAGCATATACCCTGAAGGAGATTTTGTGAGGCTGTTGCATGCTGGTTTTGTGTGTTTTAAGTACATTCCTGCTGTTTTTTTAACTTTTGGTGAGATGTAAAAAGGGATTTAACCAAGTCCCACTCACAATTATCCTCAACAAGTATATATTTGTGCATTTTCGTTGGTGTGCATCAGTCAGCACTATGCGAGTTACGTTAAAGCCATTAGTGTTGGTTATTAAACATTTCCATTGCATTATAGCACAGCTCGACTTGACTATATCTGTTCAAAAAAAGCATCATCAGGGTCTTGGTCTGGTTTGCTGTTTGTTGATTTGATGTTAGGACTGCTGCACTTTTGCCATCGTTTAGTCCTATATAAGATCATCCATCTCTCAAATAGTGAAACCTTCACTGACTTCTGCAGCAGCATCAGACACAGGAACATACTAATAAGTACTTCATCTAAATTATGGTTTGTTAAAGACTTGTACTATGTATCTTTGAACACAAGTGCATACGTGCAGACTGCAAACACAAAAATGTGCTCTGCATATTAAGGGAGTATCAGGTGCAAAAACAACTCTTCATTTCGTTCGTTTTCCCTTTCCAACCAATTGAATTAAGGTGCTTTACGAAGACTAACGCGCTTGTGTTTAGTTTTGCATGAAAAAGAACGATAGTGAAACTGTTTGGCACTGACATTGCTTTGCTTTTAGTAGTTAACCATACTTTGTCTTGTGTTCAGCCACAGCCAATCTTTTGTTTTACGGAATAAATGAAATGAATAATACATTTTTCAATTGTACAAAACTATTCTTGATTTCAGTTGTATGGTGGTGGGATTTCAATGTAGATAGTAGCAAAAGGTGTGCTATTTTTATGCTCACAAGTTGTCGAATCAATAGGAAAAAATGAGTAGAGTGAATTTTTGTCTTTCTCATGATGCAGTAGTCACAGCAGTCTATCATTTAATGCAGTCACGCAGTTGTAGACAAACCAGATCAACAAAAATGATCCAGAAGTTGTTTCGGCAGTGTTGAAGTGCCAACTACACCTTGTTTGCTGTGAGATGGCTTGGCGTGAATTTAATAAAAATACTTTTTTATCACAATATTGCATCACTGCCTAACAACGTCTCTGCTCTGCGCACTACTTACACACAACTTGAGTTGCTTTCAACGTTAAGAAAAGGAAAGATTGAAATTATTAGTTTAGATTGAGAGGGGGACAATTACGCTGATAATGCCATACCACAGTCGCTCCCGAGTACTTGTTATATTTGGATTTTTAGAAACTGGAATTTTTACACATTCTTTTATGCTCCTCTAATTACTTCGTTATGTAAATGAACAAAAAATATATTCATGGCATGGCTGATGGCACACATGTTACATGTGTGACGTTTCTAGTCTACTTACTTATCCATACGACACATCAATTCATGATGTTAGCCAGTAAACTCCGTGTAGGAATGATCTGATCTGTTTGTGCTCGATGGGCTTTGATGAACATTATTTATGCAGAAAATCCATGCATATGGAAATACAAGACACGATGACTTGAATGCGAATCGATGTGGATAGATGATATCAGCAGTAAACTACGAATTTGTCTTTGAATTTATGGTGACATTTGAGTTGGCTTCACGCTTGCGCTTCTGTCAACTCTTGATTTTATTAGTGGGGTTTAGATATATAGCGCTGACTATGGAAAACTGGGAGCCTGTTGTGTGACGAAATAAATATAAAACGCATTTCACAATTATTGTTTTACGCTTTTTCACTGATTTTTAACAGCAAAACGGCACCATTCACATTTGATGTGATGATGGTTTCACTCTTTTGTCTAAATAGGAGCACGCATTGAAAGCAAGCTTTTGGGTTTCGTACATTGTTGATTAAATGAAGCGGTAGAGTATTATGTGTTTTCCATATATTACATAAAGGCTTACATATAAAATTACCTGATGTTTAGAGTAAGGTAATACTTTTTATCTTCAAGATCCATCCACACACACATTTTTACACTATACGTGATCTCTCGACCAGTAAAACCACGTTAACCAACTTCAAATGAATTTTAGGCTGGTGGTGATTACATTACATTAAGTTTAATAGTATAATGAGATAAATATATTACATTACAATTTAGAATTTAATTCAAAATAAATCCCCTTGAAGTTAAAAATGTGTGCAATGATGACAATTGAATTTCGTGATAGTTTTTTTTCTCTCATTCTCTTTAAAAACCAACAAGTTTTCTCTACATAATTGATTAGACTCCCTTCAATGCAGTAGCTCTCCTCCGAACCATGAGTATGGTGAATTGAAGGTTCGAAAAATAAAGTATTCAATTTGTGCAGGGATCGATTCAGTCATCACATCACAATCAGTGAGGCTCAACCAGCAGTAGTAATAGTAATAATAAAATGGTAAATGTTCTTAAAACCCAAACGTGTGTAACCCTTCTTTCAATTTTGAGTGTGTGTGTGTGTAGTGTGCACCAGAGAAAACGAGACCTTGTCTGTATTGAGAAATAACAAATAATGCATGCATGTAAACCCACAGTAAAAAAGCAACGCAATTGTAACGGGAATCATCGTTTTAATCAAATTTTACATGCTTTTGAAGCAGCCCCTGATGATATAAAAGTATACAAATGAATTGTATCCCAAATTGGATTGCGATGTTGCTGCATTTTTTCTCTCGAGTGGTCTCGTCTTACAATTAGCTGTAAGACACATTGTCACGTTTAAATACGTCTCTGTGAATGTATAAAGTATTGATAGCGTACGTAACCAACTATTTTTGAAAAACCAATTTCACAATCAAGGATGAACATGTCACGGTAATCCTCGGACATAAATTTCTTAAACCAGCTAGACCGCTTGGAATCTTACGTTACATTGCTCATTTTTCTACAGTTGAGCAGCGCGAGGCGTGAGTGCATGTAGCAGTTACATTATTATCAAAACGGAGCGCATGTGAACTGTAATATCTCTGTTTAATATCTTGTTATAGCTACTGACAGTCTCTGAGTTTAATCATAGATTGTTTGGTCTAATTACATTGACTTTGAATGTGCGTACTTAATTAAAAAGTAATTTACACTTGATAGTTTCCCCCATAATGTGCGTTAGCCGTTTCATATAGTCATGAATGAAATGGCCAAGTACGGATTATCATTATATCATACTAAACTCTAACATAATATAGCTATCCACATGAAATATATGAATTATATGAATGAACAATTTAAGTGTTACTGCCAACTAGTTATTAAAAAATTTGGAGCAATGCAATCACAAAAGCACCCATCGCTCGATCGTTTCTCGCAAGGATTAGAATGTCATTTTGCATGTTTTTATCATAAAAAATGTAGCTGGTGGTGGTGGATGAATAATAAACCCATAAAAGTATCGACATTTACCTGTCATTATCTAGTTAGTTGCTGCTACTGTATTTTAGTGGTAGCAAAAAATGTATAGTAAAAATATAAACGAACACGTTATAGAGAAAGGGTGTTATAAATGCATTTCGGTTATAAGTTCAAGGATGAAAAAATCATTTGTAACATTGAACAGCGTTAGTTAACCATAAAAATCTGAGCTGACGCTTCACACAGTAGCAAATTTAAAAGTCTAATATACTTAATAACCTTCAACACATCTATAAGTATACTCATTTTTGACATTTTCCGAAATCAGAGAGCAACAACACGGTGAAAGAATTTCCAGGTTTGTGCGGTTAACTGGGTTTATCCCACTTTCACGATGATTCACACAAAAGTCGTAATATAAGTGTGATGTATTGAAAATGGAAAACCCATTCCCACAGACAATATAAATGATTGTAGAACTTGATAAACGTATCGAATTAATGACTTTGTGAGAGATAGTGTAATCAAAGAACACACCTACACGCGTTCATTGTTCACTATCTCATCTTGATCGTTGTCGCATGACGGATAGAAATTTATTGACATTTTTACACTCAGCTTGTGTATTTCGTAGTATTCCCAAGCCCTCAAAATGAGAGTTGCTTCTTGTATCCTTGCGATGGAATTTACAGGCGACTGCTAAACATTGTTCTGAGCATTATATAAAACATTTTGAGATTGGTAGGTAACTAAAATAATAGTTGTTTTAGCAGGTAGTGAAGCTCGAAATTGGTGGCTTATTGTTGGCCATTCCAAAAAAATGTATGTAATCTTCATTATTTCTTTTTTTATAGATTTAACCATTCATATAAACGACAAATAAACCTCATCAAAGTGATACTTGTCAGTTGTCACTCGTCACGGTGTCGTGACTATGAATTAGTAAATTTGGGATAAATACGGGTTTGCACACCTTGTAAATTGGACTGGCTTTTCCAAAATAATGTCAGCGTCCGTGGATGATTTCTTTAAAAATTGTCGTGTCCTACAATTCCCCCTACTTGTTTTTATCGTTGTTGATTCTCTTTGTTGAGTCAATGAAATTTTTTCTTAGTAAATATAGTTCAATCATAAATTTATGAGCGTTATAAAAACCCTTTTTTTCATTTCATCCGAAATGTTCAAAATCTTAAAGAAATTATAATGGCCCAATGATGAACTCGCATTTTCCTATTTAATGGAAAGTATTCATGAGATGATGATAGATATACCCCTAATGAATTCTCTCATAATAAAAGATTAACATAATTATGTTGTTCACGATTTCCTGGTACAAAAATAGATCTTGTCATTCTCATTCATCGCTGGAGTAATTTAAGCGATAAATCTGCATAAGTAGCATTAGAGTCAAGTACAAATAACTACTTTGGTTCTTAATCCTCAACTCTCATTTATAAAACTTCTCCAGGTATCAAACTCGTCTCATTTCTCATGCAGAACAACAAGGAAACAATATCCATTCGCACCCTCTCCAAAATACAAATCGTGATCAAAAATTAAACCATGGCTTTATGAGTTTCCTTATTAATACTTTTGTTACCAGTAAAAACTTGGATTCTTAAATAATTCTTGGTGACAATCAGAAAGACGACATTATATTTCTTTTAAAAAACGCTTTACTAATTCACACATTGTATAATACACAATAATCAAACATTTTTTAGCCATCATCACCACTTCAAGGGTGAATCTGAAAAAAACATAGGACATTATGTCATCATTGATATTGATGACAATAGTTTCGAGAGTGAAACTTCCTACTTGTGTTTTTCACATGAAAAATTACAAGTGGATAACAATACGGCAAAAAAGTATAATACTCCCAACTTGAAAAGTAGACCACTATATATTTCAGGCAGCATCGTATTTTCCTTGTTGTTTGCTACCTTCTTTTGTAAAAACTGATCTTGTCTTAAATAATGTAGTCATCAACAACCTCATCCATCCGTCGTGCTGTATCAAAGTCATTATGCATGCATTTTGAACACATATTAAATAGGTATGAGCCCAACTTTCTGGGATGTGCATTGGTTGGGTTGAGTGTTGAATCCTCCACTAACATAATATCCGCTTAGCATACTACACCTTAGTGATATGATGGTTACCTGCGGTTTTGTAACCTACCTGACACAATTTATGTTGCATTACACCTCTTTGTCTGCAATCCGATGCAATCTCTAAATCTAAATGTGTAAACCCCTACTGCACTGAATAACTATCAGATCACTGGTGGGATGCAAAAAATAAAAGATTATAAAAATGATGATCATGATAATAGCATGTTGATATTCGTGGTGGGGGGAAAATGCAAGGATGCAGTAAAAAAAGGGTTGGCTGGTGCACTCTCTGGTAATGAATGAATCATAATTCGTAGGGTGAACTACACAGGAGGATTGATTTAGCACTGTTTTTTAGTAAGCAACAATAATATAATTGGTGCACATTACGTATGAAATCAGTGCTGATTATCTCATGAATTATGGTAGTTAACACTTTGTATGCAGGTTGTTTTCGTAACATTATATTATGTGATGTGAGCCGTCCGTGGGCTTTATTAACACAAGGTGGAATTGTGTCTTAATTTGACTTAAGAATGACAAGCGACTTTGAGATGATATGAGGCAAGGAATGAATGAATGAGGGTGAAGTTTTTGACCTTTATCATTTCCGACAGTTTGCGTCTTGCGATGGAATCCACAATAAAAAATGGTGTGTAGTCATTTGTTAAAGTTTTGTTTGTTCATATATTTCTTTTAATATCATTGTTATCGATAAATGTACTTATGTTACAGTTATCATAAACCTTAGGCATATTTTATATCAACAACATTTAATTATTATTATTCGACTATCATGGCTTAAAAATATGATAAAACATTATTAGACTAAAAATTTGTCGAGCGTAAATTACTATACTGGCGTCTTAGACAAAGGTGTAAAAATTGTTGGATTGAATCATTCACTAATCTACATTGTTTTCTCTTTTGTTCTAAAAATACGTGATGTACATGAGTGATACACAGTACGTCGACGAGACACAACAGACTTCATCTTCGTTTATAATATTCTACCTTATATAACATGTAACAAAAACGTAGCAAAATATGACAAATGTACAATATCATTAGGATTTTCTTACATTTACTATCTTGTAACAAACGAAGTGTGTAATGGTCTAAACGACCGCACAGGGTGTGCTTTTAGTAGAAATTTACCTCACTAATAATTTATCATTGCTGAATGAATCATCATCGTAGAAAATACGGAAGCAAAAGTTTGATAAACCTCAAACAATTTACATAAATTTGTAAATTCGTAAGAGTTGTTTCATGTTTCCAAACCGCCTTTTATCGGTTTAGATAATATGTGTTAGTTAATGCAGTCTCAACTTGATCTGATAGTTGTTTGTGTTACTATATACATAAATATTTAGGTACTTTTAAAACTTAGTTTTTCATTTGTATTCAGCAATAATATAAATGTTCCTTCATTATAATGACCGTGTACAACTACTATCGCGAGACGATGCCCACTCGTCTAATATGCGCATGTTTATGCATACAAATGGACGAACGTGTTAAAGGTTTTTAAATTCGTGAGAGGCATTCATAAAAATGTCCAGAACTAGATTTTGTCAGTTGTGCATAAAGTTGGCTTCCCGTTGACCCATATTTCTAACGATTAACTTAATTTGCTTTAAAATAGGGGAGTTAAAAGACAAGATGATGATGATGCAACGCGTTTAGTTTAAGGTATAAAAATAAGTCAGATGTAACAACTTAAATGGTAGCGTTTAGTTTGGCCTGTCTGATAAGAGACAAGACACGGCATTGGATTCCAAATTCCAACTGTAAACAAATAGTCTCCATCTTAAGTTACACGCTGAAGAGCTTTGAATACAAAATGCCTTCTAAAAGAGCTAATAATATAAATACGTGTCATGATCATACGAGAACGGTACAATAAAAATAGCACTAAAAATAATAATTTTGACATGTCACGTTGAAAATGAAAACTGAGATGGTCTTGTCTTGTGTATAATATGTCATACTATTTTCTTTGTAACGAACACTTGAGTGCGTTTATAGTTCGCTTTAAGTATGCACATTACAAATGGGTTTGGAGTCCTGTGCTAATTTTTGTTTTAAATGGGATTCTGCGTGGAGTTCATGTTCTGTTATTTGAGTACGAGTACACAGTACTAATATCATGAGAGAAAGACTTTCTGTAAGCAGACTCGTTCAAGTGTACATGTATATCAAACCATTAATTATAAGTAAGGGTAGCTTGAAAACATTCTAGTTAAAAAGTTAAAGCATTTCAAAACGAGATCATTCAAGTTGCAGTAGTTTGGATGAAATTTTATGCAAATATGTATGGAACACCTTCAATTTGTTTCAAGATGTAATTCGTATGGAATGAACAGTCATTTAAAGCAAAACCTAATTATACAAGAACACCGGATGTGATAGAACCTCCGTATATCTCCGATTCTGATGGGGATACTGGAGACTGGGGGGATCTTGGTCCTCCAGGATCCACAAAAGGATGTTGCTGTGATTGCTGTTGCAATTGATGCTGACGATGACTAGACGGTTCTTCATCTTCCTCCCCTAATGGTTCCATTGCAGGATTAACGAAGCCTAATGTACCATCATCTACCATAATCTCTTCCTCTTCAACCTCGTCATCGTGACGACGCTGTCCTAACGAAGTCTCTGGTTTAGCCTTCATAGTCCACCTGTACAGAGTCACAATATACGTATATTACTCAGTTTTTGTCATGTATAGCTCGTTAGAAGAAAAAATAGAGACAGCGAAAATTAAACCCTTGACAAAAGCTCATTTACAAAAGAAAACTATTACTACTACAAATGACAAAAGAGCAGTTCATGATTCTGCAAAGATGCTTTTGTCACGTTATCAGTAAACTACTATACTGAACATGAGACATCACACAATACATTTATATATATGTTATAGTTATAGTCACACGAAGATAAAAGGCTTTATCATAATATGGCATTTGAATAAGAAAAAGAAGGAAAAAAGATGAAAATGTTAGATTACCTCGTCATCATCATAATATGGAAATCTGATGTTAGAGTAAATTTGTACAGATTCACATATTATCCCAACATATAAGCAGAGCAGCATGAACAAGAAAATTACAAGAAATACCAACTATTAAGTACTTTTATCGATTTAAAGACATCCACCATACAAAAATTACCTTATTATTAAGTAAGCATAATATGAAAAAGATTTAAAATAAAAAGTTTTAAAAAACTCACTCAGACTCGGAGTAGCTTTCATTTGGAAGTTCTTGAACTGTTGGAATGGGTGATTCTAAAGTCGGTGCTCGGACTCCAGTATAGCCCATAGTGTGAGTGAATTGGCTGCTGTTGCATGTGATGCATTCCACTTTCTCCATAGGTAAAATGTCGATGAAGAGCAAGTTGCTGTTGACCCCCTTCCGATGATGACAACGGATGTGCAACAGTGGTCCCACTGAGATCGTTGACTGGGTCGCCGCCTTTTTTTGTATCATAAAAATCACATAAATTTCTGAGGTCAATAACTTGCTCGAAAAATTTATGCTGAGATTTGCCGAAGAAAGTAAAAATTATGGTCTGAAAGCTTGTCTAGAAAATTGCTAGATAAATGCTTAGTCAGCTACCTAAATTTCTTGGGGTAATCTACAATTACTACCTTGTTAGTTTAGTAAAATGCATGCAGTTTGTATGCATAAACGCATATACCTGAAAATGCACCTCATTTCCCTAATACAACTGAGGAAAAGTTGAGCATTCATAGTCATTCTCTCAATAAACCATGCTTCACTGATCCACTCCTCTCACGCAGTTAAGGGTACTTTAGATAAAAGCTCAGGAAAGGTTAGCTGCTAAATGCTTTCGAGTCAGAGTATGAAAATGAAAGTTTACGTGAGGGACTATGCCAAATTTTGTTTTCGAGATCATCACTTCGTAAAGCAATGTAAAAATACTCCATTATGATAAAGGCAAAACTAAATGGTATGGAAAAATAGTACTATTGAAATTCAAATGAACAAAGTATGCACGTATGCATGCACAAAAAGTAGTATACTATAACCAGACAAACAAACTAGAGTAATAATTTAACAAATTACTCATAGCATAAATATGTATGAAAAGTAACATAGTATAATCAGCACTGCAGCAATCGGTTTTGGCTGCATTACCATGTCTGTAAATGACGTAGTTAAAATGTCAGAAAAATATGAGAGAGAAACAACCGTTGCAATTTTAAATTGCAGTAATTGCATTACAATCACTGTACACTGCAATAATGTCCTCTAATGAAGGTGGATTGCAAATAAATATGGTTTGCTAGATTTTGCGTCATCATGCGGATTACATACTTGTAGTATTATGCGACATTTTTCAGGTTTTGTAGAGAGAGAGAGAGTCAGCAGTCATGTCAAGAAGCGTTTACTGAATTGCATAAAATAGCAGCAGCAGTTTGTTTTCCTTACCTTGGTAGATGAAGGGCAGTTTTTCCTCATATTTGAGCTCCGTGCCTTGACCCAAATTGTGGAGATTTTCTCGTGAGTTGAGTTCTTTGTGGGATGGCTGATAGGTTGACTCTTCGTCAGTCACTGGATATTTATAATTATTTATTGATGCTTCATTATCAGACCCTGAGCTTGGGACCCCCACCGATGGTTTTAAATCTATTGTACACACCACAATAAACCAAAAAATCCCGTATAAGCAAGCTTTCCACCCAACCTTTTTCCTCAGTCACCATTTATCAATCTTATATGAAAGCAAACGGATAAGGAATTCCCAATTAGTGATTTAATTAGCAAAGTAAACGATAAGCAGAAAATGAACAAAAGTCAATAATGCAAACTACATAATAAAAAATGAGTTAATAAAGAGTGTATTAGGTATTAGTTTTGTTGTGACACTAACTCATTGAAAAATCCCGTATATTAGGTGGAGAGTAAATATTTGGAGTCCAATTAGTGGAGTACAATCTAGGTAAAGCAGGAAGTTTAGCAGATGGAACATGAAGTGTAGACAAAGATGCAGAAACCAGTTTTCTGTTATTTACACAACATGGGCTTGACAAAGCGGAATCCATTACAAGAGTGTATTTACCACCAGGTCGCACACCTTTCATAGAATAGCAGATAAAGTTTGTTAGTGAAACTTGTAGCCCATAATACACCAATTTTTCATAATGTCAGCATTGCCCCAAACATCCATCATATTTTCAAACATAAAAAGTGTCTTGCGATAAGAATTTGGAGTAGCGTTTTCATTACCCCAAATTATCCTTTATATATATATTTGCTGTTTGCTTTCCCATGCAATTTTGCATTTCCCAAAGTTCTTTCAAAAGCATTGAAATTACTTACCCAATGTCGCCGATCGAAGTTTTGCCTTTGGAGTAGCTTCGTCCTCGTCTGAAGAATGTGACGAGGCTAACTCAAGCGTGTGTTCTCCATCAGAACTTCCTTCGTCCGAATTGGATCTTTTGCGTGCGCGTTTCGGATACGACTTTCTGATGGAATCTACTGAGCTTCCTCCACCTTTTCCTGCAAATTAATGGATTTTTTCCTTATTTCATGGCTCAACATTGATCTCATAAACGTATCAAATTCCCTCTGCATTGAACCTTGCACTATGCATAATCATAGGAGGTCATCAGAATCAAAAATGCAGCATGTACTATTGCCAAAACTGCATTATGACTATTTTACATATTTTTTTTGCAGATATATTTTAAGAACTTTACATGCCGCAGCATGCTAAAATAAACTTATAAAAGCAGTCTGTAGACGGTATGGATGCAATTTACAGAGGTGACATAATGAGCTTGCGGTTACGGCTCATGGTTAATGTTATGATAGAACCGGATGGAATACTTGAGCTTAAAAAATTCAACACTGATAACAATGATAACAAGGCTAGGTTTATAACAAGGGAACAATTTCTTCAAGTGCCAATCCTCATTTAGTAGGCCTATCGCGTAGAACAGACAGCATTGTAGTCTTAAAATTCTTCAAAGTCTCAAAATCAAACTGCATTCACGTCACAGAGCAGACTTTTTTTGCAAAGGAATCTGCCACACACAAACAATTGTCGTGCTTACACAAGTCCCAAAATATTCTGGGTATAACACAACAATTGGAGGTATGCTGATGCCTGCGTATGTAATGCATTAAGACAGGGAACGCAACGTTCCATGCAATGATTTTTGTTTTTTTTTTTTGCATGCAGCAAAGCAATTGTACTAGACAAAGCAATCCAATCTAATACAAGTTTTTCAGCATTGCTGTAGGTGATTTTAGTTTGTAAAAAAGTTAAAATTTTGTTTGCATTTGTTAACTCGACGAGTAGTTACTCATCACAGCATCGTGTACACATGTAATGTAAAAGTACAAGTACATCCAAACAGATGCACAATAATAATAATACAATAATCCGTAGCCCTTGACCTAACAATAAGCAAATACATTTAAAGTGTCTCCTTTCTTAAAGGAATCTCGCATTCCGGTTGTTCACTTCATGTTATTGCAACAGTCCCTGTAAACGATATTGTGTGAGTTGGTGTCGTTTCTCGTTTACGATTAAGGTCTCTCTTTTGCCATGCATGACTGTATTAATTAATAGTTAACCGAAGGTTATTACCAAAGGATAAAGTGTCTGCAGTCTCAAACGTACACTTTTTTATGAGGTATTGATACTACATTTAGATCTGACTTGAGCAATATGAAACTCATGATCATGATGAAAGGCAGTCATGCATATCAACTAATGCGCTTAATGGTTCTTTTTTAAGCTAAAAGTATACTTGAGATAACCAACAAGGAATGAACGATAGAACACGGAAATCGTAGGGAAAAATCAGTCATTAAGTCATCAACTTAAAATTAGTGTGACCATGCAAAGTAGTTACGCACCTCTGTGGTGAAGATGTGGCAGAGTTGACCCGTAACCGTTGAAGCCATCGCTTCTGTACGGACTGCTGGAGGTCTTTGTTGTTGAACGACTAGTAGTTGAGGCGGTCGATACGCCAAGGGAGTGAACGCCTCGAAATATATCACGTCGGAAATCTTCCCTTCCGGAGGTTCCACCAAATTCATTTCGGTATGCAAGAGCGGAGCGCTGTAAAAAAACAAATAGGCATTGTAATATAAATGTTCATAGCAGATATGTAAAAGATCTTTGCTATATTTTATCGGTAAACTTACCGAAACGTTGGCAGCTTGCGCGTTATCCCGAGACTGGAATAAACCTCCAGCTCTTATGTACAAACTTTCCTTCACTCTTTGATTCAAAACGCAGTAGCCAAGCGCAATGTACAGCCCCAAGACTGAAACAGCGATAGCAATGGCATATTGCCAAACAGGGTTCCGCTCATTCGCACCAAGTAAGCAAAGAGCCCAACACATGCCACAAATTGGCAAAAGTGTCAGATCCATCCATAGCAGAGTCCTTTAAAAAATAATTGATGTCATCTATTAAGCGCATGGATACATAATTGGCAGGGCCAAAAATTATCTTAAAATTGAGCACTGACCTCATATTTCCGGAGTCAACCACTTGATCTTTCAGCGTGAATGCAGCTCGAACAGCTACTAAAAACGTGGCAAGTGTGGCGACAACGCATATTAATATTGGTCCAACCATGCCCCAAACAATGCCTTCATATAGAGATAGCCAACAGCTAAAAAAAATAATGCACAAACAATTATTATATACTGGATGCAATCAATTATAAACTAGCCAGCAGCTAACCAAGGTGTGAGTCGAGATGAGTCATGAATACTTACAAGAATTTGTTCCCATAATGATGTGCTCGAACACCCAAGCTGAGTGCAACACACAATAGGGGGAACGCATATCCAAGTGCAAAATAAAAGAGAGCTGAGCCATGATTAACATCTCTCACTTCCGTAAACATCCTTCGAAGGTGGATTGCCGAAGAGAGAAGCCATGCGAATGTTGCCAGCCACGTGACATGAAGCCCAATAGCAATGACCCGACAAATGGCATCATTTTGCACGAGTATCATCCTCAGCTTGATAGCAACAAAGTAGAAGAGCACAGCTCCAAAAATGGACAGCAGCAAGTGCTTGTGAAGTGTTGGTAATGGTGGCTGGTACTGGTCCGCGAAGTAGTCCCAATCCAACCAAAGCTAAGAAGATGAGGAGGAGCGTCATGGAGAATGCAACGTAGGTCACAATATCCTCCACTATGCTGGGCCTTGGTACATCCTGTAATGTAAAGTAATCACCGCATTATGATTTATGAACTGCAATTTTTACATGTTCGGCTAATTCAATAGACCATAATCTTGATAATTTTAATTGCATTAACAGCATAGTTGTATATTATTATGCGTTTGTAGCTATTTGCAGAGTCTTTAAATTATTATTAGTAGCAAGAGGGTTTGGTTTGTACGGGCAGACATAACTGACCTGAATTTCACTATCTTCAAGAAGAACTGCAAAAGTGGAAAGATGCCAACAAGTGCAGTTCACCGTCATTACATTCCCCATTTTAGGCAAGTAATTTTCCTCCACTTGTGTGATACATGGCAAAGTTGTCCATCCCTGAGATGAGGCTGTTGTAGTAGTTGGAGGAATGACAGTTTTCCCTGGAACAGAAGTTGTAGTGGGTTCCTCAGAAGAGCCATCATCCCATATGACACATTGAGGATTTGATGAGTCAATGTATCTTCCAAAAATTTCAAATTTGATCCTAATAGGACTACTCTGCTTCCCACTGACAAGACCAAGTCGTGAGGCAAGCACGGAAAGGGAAATTATAGGCTGAGCAGCAACTTGTTGAGAATTGAATCTTCTATCCACATCATTTTTAAATTGCTTTGGCAGTACATCCCACAACGAGTAATACTCGAGGTAGCCAACCACAGCATTTCCTGCCATATCTAGTTTTTACACAAATAAACATGAGGATTGAACAGGGAAATTTCTTTTCTCCTATATAAAGCTGTACTTACACTAATTGGATTCAATGGGTGTGTAAATGTTAGTATATTAAAGATAAGTCATCAAACATGCTTGTTAGTAGTGTTGTAAAGCTCACCATTCACATTCTCACCTTTCTCATCATGAAGTCCTAGAATATCCAATGGAATGATGATTTTGGCATTTGTTGTATACCTTCGTGGGTCCATTACTACATTATCGTATTTTGGGAACCTCACTGCCCTTTTTGTGGTGGTTGTGACTTCATACAAATCATAGCTTGATTCGATCGTCAGATCTTCAAAGTTTTTACGACCATCATTATCCCAGGTGAGCTCTACTGTATCCAGTCCCATAACTGTAGCAAAGCAAAATAAAAATTATTATTAATTTATTAATTAGTTTTATGAACTGATGAAAGATTATGCCATGCCCCATTAATTACCAAGGTTTGATGTGATTAGTTCAAAAGGCTTGGTGTAAGTATCTTCCTGATTATCCACTAGGTGGGCAAGATATCGCTCCATCAAGCGCAAAATGTTATCTGCTCCAGCTCCATAATTTCGCTTCAACCGCGCCCACTCACTTGAATATTCCTTAGAGGTTATTCTTCCAGTAGCGGTTATCAAATTCTGAAAAGAGAGCAAAAAATGGGAATTATGGTTTTGCCTTTTACATTAATTCACGTTAAGAAGGTAATCCAATATTGTGCTTTAACTTGCATACCTTAACAAAGTTCTTATCCTGGCGATGGCTCAAGTTCAAACCTTTTTGCTTCGTTTCATGCTGAATGAGATGGGTGATTAGGCGCTGAGAAATTGAGATATCATTCCCAAATAGGCGTGACCCACCTGCCGTTGTATCATTCAATGCTTTGCTCAGGTCAGCAGCCAATTTCGTAGAAAGCAATGGGCTCAACGAAAGATCCCTTGAGTCAAGTTGGTTCACAATGTTTAAAATAGGGACAAAACGAGTGGAGGTGCAATTGAATAGATCAGCCTCAGCCCATCCTTGTGGAGATCTACATTCTCTGGTTGCTAAACCAATAGATCTAGATGGACAGTCGTGAACAGAGTTTGTACTGAACTTTGCTCTGGGCCACCAAATCTCACCATCCAATGCACGAGGACATCCATCCCGAACCACTGAGAAATCATGAAAATTTTATTAGCCCATTGTGCTTCACTTTCAGAATTAGGATGAAAACAGGAAAAGTTATAATTGACATACATTCGCATCCATTAAGAGTTACTTCTGCGAAGGCACTCGCACAAGTGTCACATCGATTTCCAAGCACTCCAGCTCGACATTGGCATCTTCCAGTTTGAAGGTCACAGTTTTTGCTAAGTGAACCAACAGTGTAGCACTGACAGTCTTTACAAACCCCGTCTTTCTCATAATGGTAGTCCTATAAAACAGATTGATGAATAATTTATTAGCATTCCAGCGTCTAGACAGACACTGAAGTATGGTAACATTGCTTTGGACTTGCCTTGCATTTGCATTGACCCGTCGTCTTGTTGCATTCAGGGCTATAATTCTTGTCAGCGGGGCAAGAGCAGGGTCCACAAACAGGCCAACCCCACCAAGTTGTTGGACACGTAAGCTCCATTACCTTCTCACAGTTCTTTCCCCTGTAGTACCTTTCATCACACTTACAGTGATACCCTCTGGGAGTTGTCAAGTCCAAAACGCAAGAGCCATTGTTTTTGCAAGGCTTAAGGTCACAGATAGGAATACAATGTACTCCAACATAGCCAGCATCACATTGACATTTGGGTCTTCCACCTTGTTCAACACAAGTTGACCTTGGGGGACACACTGCCCCAACACATGCAGTAGCCAAGCTGCATCCTTCATTCACATTTTTCTCGTGTGTGGTTTTTCTCAAGTAATTTTTAGCGCTTCCAACCCGCACGTCCTATTTAGAAATTACATCATAATTAACTTCAGACGAATTTTCATTCAGAAGAATTTCATAATTTCATAACTCGTTTTACCTGGACACATGCAGTTACAGAAGATGATGGATGACCAACGGTAACTTGACTAATATGCAAGTTCTTCACTTTCTCTTCAAATGGAGCAGTAGTTTCAAATTGTCCGTAATCAAGTGAAAACCAGATTTCGGCTGTCATCCACTTTGCCTCAATGTGATGCCAATGACCATCATGGATTCTTGGAAGGGAAACAGGAATTGCCTGATCCTCATAGAAGTAGTGGATGACTCCATTGTCTAAGGTTAACTTGATTGTCTCATTACTGCTCACTTTGACTGACATCAGGGTGCCAGTGGGCTTGACGGTTCGTACGGAAAGAGAGGTGTACCAAGGGAAACCAATTGGTCGGAGTTGCGGAATGAAAACTAAATAGCTATTTTCATCGCGTAGACTCCACACCGGTTTTGCATCTGAATGTCAACATTTCATTATTGTAAATTCTTTAGATATTGAACGTTTAATGGTATAGCAATTTGTAATGATATAACCGTACCTTCTGAACAGTCTTTTTGGCCAAAACCGTCCGGGCATTGGCAGTAATAAGTACCCCAGCCATCACTACACTTTCCACCATTCTTGCATGGATGGGTTGCACAAAAGTTTTTCTTTTCAGGGCAACCTGCGCTAGTTCCGTGTTCCATCACATAGCTGTACATAACACAAAAAGTTTAGACATTGCCTTGTAGGTGAAAGTGAAAATGATGTGAAATAGAATGCACTTACTTGTTGAGGTCTAAAAACTTATGGTTAATGTATACATTTTTTATGCACCCCACAAAATCATGGGTTTGAATTTGCGTGGGGCCATTTGGAGCAGGTAAACCTCCAATATACAACGGGCCTGTGAGATCCAAAAATCTTTGACAAGATTCTGTCAAAGACCTACATCTTGGCTCGAGCCAAAGAGTTCCTTTACCAGCACAGCTCGATGAGGGTGGAAACTCATCTGGGTTTTCCAGAGACATGATGATATCGCAATCATCCACGCTTACCGTAGCAGTCTGAATCAGAGGTAAATGTGCTCGCATTAGTAATTATGAGCGTGAAGCCATATGTCATGTTTTTCATGAGTCATAATAATAATGGGAGGTGGCATAGAATCAGCTTCATTTCATACCTGGTTAGAGTAGGACACTTCCACGGTGTGCCAGAGTCCATCCGACATTGATTTCCCAGTATCCACATATGTCAAATTACTAGATCCGAGGGAGAAGCTGAACCTCACTGTAGAATTGAGTACTTCCAGCGCAATAAAGTCAAATCTCTCATTGTATCGCCCATTATAGAGGAGCATGCCATTCTTTTGCTGAGTTGCAAATGACAACTTAATGTGTGTTCTGTAACGGTCTTTTAGCCCAGGGAAAGTGAGAAACGCCCCACGTGAAAATGATCTAGCTGTCAGCTCACACAAACTATTCACGTACTCATTCCGACTACAGTTTTGACAGAGGAAACCACCCCGTACTCTCGGTGTGCATGTACTCCCACGCCCACAAATATTGGGTTGACAAGTATCCAACTCCAATTGGATCTCACACGACGGGCCAGTAAATCCCGATGGACAAACACATGAGTAACCTCTCTCTCTCCTGAAGCACGTTCCTCCATTTCGGCACGGTGATGAAAAACATAAATTGATCTCCGCATCGCATAAATAATGCTCCCTTAATCCCGTATAGCCAGGAGGACACCGGCAAGCAAATGTTTGCCAGGGATAAACCGAGCGGAAGAGCATGGTGTCCGTTGGAACAAAATTGGAAACATTTCGAAATTTAAGCACGACAAGACATTCCTCAAAATTGAGACATGGTTCTCTCAAACACAGATCATCACTGAATGGCAGAACCTGTAAGGTGGTGAATGGAAGAAAACACGCAAAAAAAACTCAATTTAGAATCATGAACTTTCTCCAAAAATGAGCAGAGCATGACTCCCAATGAATGCCCACGATGAGATGAGTACAACATGAACAAAATGAAACGAAAGGGAAAGCAGTAAACAAACGCCGTAAAATTTTATGAGCTCCAAAACCGATCTCGGTGGAGCAAATTTTATGCGACTTTTACGTGTTTTCCCAGAGATCTATGTGTGACTTGATAGCCATCAATGTTCACTCGTCGTAGCATTGTGTACTGCATATGCAGCGTTTCGTGCGTGAAATAAGGATGTACAATTCCAAGCGTAAAAAAATAATACGGGGCATTCTTAAAATTATACTGAACCAGCTCTACCCAGTACTTATATAATAATATACACATACACTTACCTCGACAGTAGCAAGTTTACTCAGTGTGATCCGATTAAGAAACACACGCTCCTTGATATAGTGTGGACTGAAGTACTCTTCCGTCAATGTGTTTGGCTTTCGTGCTGACAAACTCACATTCAGAATCCCATGATTCCCCTCAACTTCCTCCTGAAACAAATTGGCATTCCCAAAGGATGAAAAATGCAATAGCAGCGCAGACAGAAAGAATGAATGAATGAATGGTACAAGTAAAATGAAAGATTGTAAAGAATACGAAGAGGAGAAAGTAAATACAGGGTGCGTACTGCATTTTTTAGAACTCTTAAAAATAAAAGCAGCTTTTCAAGATTTTTTCCCCTTTCAAATTCTTTTCATGGTTGGATCCTTGGAATGCAATGTGCGGGTAAAGGATTCAATTACAGAATTCTTAAAGAGAGATATTACGCATCTTATTCTGCAGTGAATGCGTACATATACTTATATACATGCACACGAGTAGCCCAAACTTGAAATTGAAAAAAAGAAGTAAAGTTATACCTGCACACTAAAAATGACGATGTTTTCCTTTGGAGAATTCAAAATCAAAGCCACTGCTTGTTGAAAATGGTGGAACAAAGGGGAGAGAAATGCCTCCGTAGTCATTTCTGCTAGTTGAATTGTCACGCTGTTGAAAAGGAGTTCATCCGTGATGTAATGCGTTTGAAGAATCATTTCCGATCTTGCCTCGTTTAATCCATCTGGAAGAGCAAATAGTTAGAACATGGAAGGTTATATAGCAGGTTGTATGTATTTAGCTGAATCATTTGAGTAGGGGAATAAAATGTGTTAATTCCAAGTATTTAAGGATTATTTCAACGTTCTGCATGTTGAGTTTTAAAAATTGGTTTTTTAGTATCCTGTTACAGCAATATCATAAAAACTGGTACGCCTTAGGAAGAAAGTAAAAGCTTAAAAAACTGAAGCTAACCTGAGACGAGCACATCCATTTTAGCCATTAAAGGAACATTGGTATCTAAATAGGGGGAAAGGGTAATCATTCCCGTAGACTCGTTTAGATACACGAGATTTGCCTTATTCCCTGTAAGAATGGTATACTGGAGTTTATCGCTGATATCCGCATCCACAGCTGGAACACGACCAATTGGTCCTACCGGGAAATGATCCTTGTAGTTGTTTAAAGTAACGAAAAACTGTGGCTGGATCATTGGAGCCTAAAAGAAAGTTGGAGAAAGGAAGAAGGTAGTTATAAGCTTATTAAATCTTGATTGTTTCCCTAACTTTCTCACTTCCGTTTCATTATAGTATTCACTTATTATATCCCACTTACGTTATCATTCACATCAGTTATATGTATTTCTACATGCACATCGTTCCTCAAAGGTGGTGATGCAGCTCGGACAATAATATCGTATTTCTTCCTGGATGATTCATAGTCCAGCTCAATTCTCGTAAGAATATCAGCAGAGCCACTACCACCTGATTGCCCATTTACAGTTGGAGAAGGATGACTGACAAGCGTGAAGCTGTTAGCGTCTACTCCCCCTACAATGGAGTAAATCACTTGGGCATTCACTCCTTCATCTGGATCCCAAGCTGTAAGCTTTCCAACCGTGGAGCCAAGTGGAGAATTTTCAGGAATGAAGAAACGAATCCTATCAGACTCAAACATTGGTGGAGAGTCGTTCTTATCCAGAATGGTGATGGTCACATTCGTTCTTCCAGTTAGTTGCGGAGAGCCTTGGTCAGTTGCTAAAACCATGAGATCATATCTCGAGACTTGTTCCCTGTCTAGCGGTTTCACAGTTCGTACAACACCAGACGCCGGGTCTACGGTGAAAGTACCGTCACCATCGGAAAATGTTGAGAAGCTGTACCGCACTATGCTGTTCTTCCCTTGATCGCCATCCTGAAATAATAACATAACATGAACCGTGTAAAATGCGGGTTTTTGAAGTAAATCATCTTTATTACCCCTTTGCTTATGCACCCCAATAATATTCTTTGTGAGAGGGCATTTAACCATAAAATGTAAAATGTTATTTCTAAATGGCTACATTGAACGTACCGACGCCTGAACTTGGAGAATGCTGGTTCCAACTGGGACGTCCTCATCTACTTTAGCTTGGTAAAAGTCTTTCTCAAAAACTAGAGGATTACAAGAGAGAATCAAGCATAAATATATAGCATGTTTTACATTGAAACTGCACCAATTTTGTTGAAAAATTGAACATATATTTTAAATATTTATGCAGGTTTCTCATACCAGGGAGATAATCATTGACGTCATTAATCACGATTTCGACGTCCGTTGTGTCCGACATTGGGGGAATGCCTCTATCTCGAGCAACAACCGTGAGGATGTAGCCTGGAACTTTCTCTCTGTCGAGTAATTTGGTTGTAGTGATAGCTCCGCTATTGGAGTCGATCATGAAGGCTGCGTTATCTGACTCACTTCCGCCACCATCCCCCTCATCCAGTAATGTATACACTATCTGAGCATTTATTCCAGAGTCTTGATCAACAGCATTTACGGCGAGAACGGTCGTTCCAATGGGGACATCCTCAAAGATTTTGACAGAGTATGGGGTGTTTTGGAATACGGGAGCAAATGTGTTTGCATCTATAACGTCGACGTACACTGTT
The DNA here is from genome assembly GCA_001718145.1 of Orchesella cincta. NCBI lineage: Eukaryota > Metazoa > Arthropoda > Collembola > Entomobryomorpha > Orchesellidae > Orchesella > Orchesella cincta. Next base: position 73,352 of record LJIJ01000496.1, read on the forward strand.
GCTACATCAGTTCTGCCCCCAGAGTCAGTAGCTTTGACGGTGAGCACAAACTTTCTCTCTGATTTGAAGTCTAATGGTTGAGCTATTGTAATGAGCCCAACTCCATTTTGAGTGGAAATGGAAAATCTATTCCTCAGGTTGCCTTCAGTAATTTCGTAGGTGATGCGAGAATTCTCATCTGGATCTGTAGCTTTTACGGTGACAACAGGTGTACCCGGTGAATCTTCCTCTGAAACTTGAGATTCGTAAAGTTTGGGCGAGAAGTGGGGATCCTAAAGTGGGAATAAAGTACATTCATTAGTTGGATAATTAAATAACTTCCTTTTTGCTTTGGGGGAAAGTAAACTAGGAAATAACTTTTTGCTGAGTGTTCTTGGGAGTAAAAGAGAAAGTTTCATGTTGGATTATTACATTATCATTCTGATCCTGAACAGTAATCACCACTGAAGCTGTTGAACTTAATGGAATATCTCCGGAGTCAGCGGCAATCACATCAAAGTCATACCGTGATTGCTCTTCCCTGTCAAGCTCCCGAACAGTTTTAATCCAACCGGATTCCGCTTCAATGTCAAATGGAAACTTTTCTGGATTTTCTTGGTAGTTAATTCGGTAGTATATTTTTGCGTTTGGACCGTCATCCGGATCAAATGCTTGGATTCGTAGGACGGAGCTGGAAATGGGAAGGTTTTCTTGGACTGTCTCTTGAAATATTTGTGAATAAAACTTCGGTGCCTATAAAGTATTTATACGAATATTATTCATTTCAATACTACGTAGATAGTTTTTTCGTTGCGGCTGTTGACTGATTGTATGCAATGGAAAATTCACATTATCTTATCATTCTTACATTGTCATTTTCGTCGATAACATTTATAACCAGCTGGGTATTGTTGGACCGGGTTGGATTTCCATTGTCTAAAAAGTAATATGAAAAAGTTTGTAGGGAAAATCACTTCAATGACTTAATTTCCATTTAAAATGGTATAACTCATCTATGTACTAACCAATTGCTCGTATATTCAAGCGGAAGCTTCGAGTTGCTTCATAATCAAGGGTTTTGATAAGGCTCACTTCACCCGTTAAACTATCAATGGAAAAATGATTTTGGTTGTTGCCTCCAATAATTGAATATCTCAGAGCAGCATTGACTCCTTCATCCGCATCGGTGGCACTATTTCATTGATTAAATACCAGTATGACATTTCAAAAACAGAACTTGATCGATAATCTGTGTAAAAAGCCCTTTAAATATGGTTGTCAATTTCTATACCTAACAGTCGATATCACTGGATAGTTTGTTGCATCCAGATTCTCTGGAACGGAAACATTATATGATCTCTGTGTCCATTTAGGATCTGCCAAACAATTACACCATGATATATGAGATTCAAAATACGGAGCAACGTTTTATGAAACATACACTAATTGAATTAAATGGATAGAGGGCGATTCATTCGTACAGTTATCATTGTCATCCAAAATTTCAATTCTGACTGTTGCAGTAGCCGTTTTCCTTTCCGCTTGACTCTGAGCCAAATCAGTGGCTTGCACAAGCAAAGTATATTCATCCCTCTTCTCCCTATCTAAAGTCAATTTAGTGCTTATCACTCCAGAGCTGGATTCAATTCGGAAGGTATCATCAATATCATGAGGGTTGAGAATGGAATAAAATAGTTCTCCATTTTTATCTGCATCTTGATCGGTGGCACGCACACTGAGGACGGTGGATCCAACTGAAAGCCCTTCTCGGATGGAAACTGAATATTGTGATTGTTCGAAATTCGGATCGTGATCGTTACTATCCAGCACGTTTATCTAAAAGTTATCATGTAATATGAAAAAGTATATGAATCACGTAATGTGCATGTAGCGTGAATGCTTTCCCATTTGAGAAAATGCTTCACAGTGAAAGAAAAGCACATGAAGATGGAAGATGAAAAATGCATTTCCAAAAGAGTTCATTTTATGTTGTACAAACCTGTAGCGTTCCAGTTCCCGTTCTTGGAGGAACTCCCGAATCCGTCGCAACAATTCTAAAATAATGCACATCCATTCTCTCCCTGTCTAATCTACTCGTTGTTTGCACAACCCCAGATTTAGAATCCAGTGAGAAAAACTGCTGAGATCTTGCATCCAGCAGCGATGTCATAGAATAGGTCAAGGGTTGATTTTCTGGATCAGTAGCTCCAATCGTGGTCACAGTAATCCCTGCCGGCTGCTCCTCAGGAACAGCCGCGATATACAGAGGTTGATCAAAATACGGAGCTTGGTTCCTCATCTCCCTCCGAATTCTGTGAATGGGATGGTGATCCAGACTGGGATTATTGGCACCCGGCTGATGAAGAATTAAATGAACCATCTGATCCCAAGCCATAACTTTCTCCGGCAATCCCCTCAAATTACCACCACTGCCACCCATCCCGGTGCAGTTGAGCCGGAGAAGGAGTTGAATAGTTTGGTACACATCAAATAAACACCAATCCCTCAGAAGAACAATGTCCAGCGTGCCCTGCTGTATTCCAAAGGTGTGCTCAAACCCCGTCACAACTTCCGCTTTGACACTACATTGAGCACGAACACTGGCTGGTAGAAAGTGGAACACATTTGCAATTCTCTCATTTGTATGGTGGCAATGATTATCTTGGTCTAGTGGCAGTGACACGTAAATATCATCAACGGAACGGGCAACATGAGTTGAAACATCTTCCTCCACATTATTGATCTTGTTGGAGGAAGGAGCATCATGATTATTATTATTAGCATTCCAAGAACTTTTCCATCCTTCAACACTAAAAGGAGATGAAAAACTGGTGGTGGTACTACTACTCTTTCCCTGAAGATTATTATTGTTATTACTGTTATGGCACTCGCTCGATCTTTTCAAAATGATTGTGACTGGGAAGGAAATATAATCATAATTGGAAGCCAGTTCGTCCCCCACTTCATCTTGTTCATCATGATCCTTTTGTGCGAGATCTCGTCGAGAGATTTTTCTCGAGTTTTCCCCACCCCCATCCCAATCTCCATGATCATCTTCGGGAAGGGTGGACTTGTATCTTGCTACAATGTCAATGTAGACGAGAAAAGTGGAAGGATATAAGCCCGCTGTGAACTGGCAGTTGGAAATGGACTTTTTCAACTGTAAGAGTCCATCTTTGTCTAATTTGACAATTCTGTGAATCCAGGGTTGCGTTTTGTGATGGGAGATTCTGTACTGGTAGTGAAAACCAGACGGAATATTACCATAATGACGTTGTTGAATATTATGGTGCTGTTGATTGTGATGTGAATAAACCTCATCTCGATAATTTCTACTTGAAGTGGTGGTGGTGGTGATTGGGACATGTGCATCGAACAGAATCCATCCTTCTGGAGTGTCTTGATCACTGATTATGACAAATGAAGTTGCAGTCGAAAGGAGGAAAAGTAGAACGAAGCACACTGAGTAAACGGAGAACGACATTAGCACCTTGTTTCGATTTAATGATGGTGAATTTGATGATGAAATTGTGGAACCAGAATGATGAAGTTTCAGTCTTTGTCTCTTTTTCTTGGGAAGGTGATGCTGATGATGAAAATACATTTTCCTGTTGAGAACCACGCACATTATATAATTATTCCAGTATTTTCTACATCACAAATTAGTATTTTTTTTTTGCTTGAAAAACTTTCAACTTCATTAAAAACTTCATCTCAACTGAGAAAAGTAAATCTGTCAATTTAGCATTCAAAGAATCCATTTCGTTTCTCAAGATGGGTTTGACAGGTGTCAACACAACTTGAGAAGAAGAACGGAAGTATCAAACAAACAATATCTCGAAATGCACTTCCTCGACAAACTGTTTCTTTTCATTGCTGTCTTGTCATCTCTAGCATAAAATGATTCATTTCAGTTCAGAGCAAGAGTTTTCAAAGAAAAATGCTATCTTCCTCTTGCTACTTTTCCCATAATAATCACTCACACTGACTCCTTTGCTTCCTTCCTACACTCACGCTTTAAATATACTAAGCAAGAATGTGCAAAAATCTCTTGAGTTGATATTGAGCATATCATTTTTTCTATGTATTCCGGTAACAGAATATCACGCAAATAAATATTATGCTTGATAATCTCCTTCATACATATTATCACTATGATTTTCTACAATACCAACAACACACTGCCTCTTCTGTGTATCTTATAAATCTTATGGTTATGTGGTCAAGAAACATGGAATTTCTTACACACCTCATATCATCTCTCCGATACACTATATGACAATGCTTACAAATACCTATAGTACTCCTTCATCACAATAATGATATATAACACTTGATCCACAATGAAAAACCTGAAATTGCTGCAACAGCTAATACGCGACCACGAAAGAAGGAGAGAGAGACAAAAAAAACCTGCAATTTTTGCTGCTTGCCTTTTTACTACCTGCCTTGTTTGCCGAGGTCTGTCTACGGATGGCCAAACGAACGGTGACAGGATGTTGGCCAACAATGATGATGATGCTAGGAATAATACATGTGAAGTGTGATACACATTATGCGCCTTACTCACATATCATTAGTCCCATTATAATGAGCACAAAAACCTGTATCACTTTATGCTATTGGAAGTGCAGTAAAGATGAAGAGGACCATGCATGCCAAAGATGCTTGATCAGTTGTGTGTTTTTATCATTGAGAGTGGCGAAATGTGAGGAATGAAGATCGGGGAGGACGATATATTATAATGTTGCTAATATATTAAAACTCCGAAGCCTAAAAGCGTAGGATGAACTTGATGGGCTTCTGTGTAAGGTGTTTACTGCCACTGACTGCTGCAGGTACCAGTTTAAAATGAAAATGAACGACAACGCTCCCTAATATGTTATGCAAGAAGGAGTCTTGCAGTCAACAGTCAAATGTTTCTGGATTGGATCTTGGATTCCGTTTGAAATACATGCTGTGACTACCAGAGCGTTCCGTATATAATCACCGCAGTTGACTTTATTAAAGGTAGGTATGGAGAAAATGAAAAGTGAACAAACGTATCAAAATGTTCAAAAGCTGCTGCTTCTGCTGCTGCTGGTCAATAAACCGTGGGAAATGTGCCTCCGGCTTATTTTTTTGGAATACGGAAAAGCATTAGATGAAGCCGTGTTCTCGGTTTCCTTTGCGTTACCTGTCCTCTACTCTCCCGTTCAATTGGTAAAAAATGTTTGGTTAGGTAATAATAATGCTTGCTTACACCTTTTCGAGCGAGTGATACGCAACAATACGTCTATCATCTATGTGTAAACTGGCTTTTTCAATAGAAAGGAAGAAAAAAAGGTTTTCTCAACGACAATTGCCCTTGTATCTCTGTACTTTGCGTTGCTCCTTTTTTACGGCCTGCTATCATCTTGTCGTTACGATGAAGCATTGCGTAGTTGTAGAAGGGAGATAAAACCACCCCGACTTTTGGTTAGAGTCTAACTGAAAGATGATGATGATGGTGGTGGAAGTAGATCTTCTTCCTACCTTTTTCGTGTCAATAGTTATGAAGGAAACCTCATGAAGACGAGATACTTACAAGAGTAGACATGAAGGTATCAACCCAGAAGAAAGGTAGTGTGTTTGGCATGGGCAGCGTACAAACATACTACAAACAATGATGATTCTCTCCCTCACACACATAAGATGAATTCAAGATCGTGATGCAAGGAAATGAGCATATGTCGTCCGCCTGTATGCATGAATGCAACCACAACCATCACCAACCCCATTGCAACAAAATAAACCGTATGTGTAAGTAAGTTGGCCGAGGAGATTCAAGACGAGCTTGTGCTCTTATGATTACATTTTACGACCCGAATAGTTAGTAAATATTATCTCTATTCATGAGAACGTATGTGCATTAGACTCCGTCGGGAGTCAGGAGAAGCGACGCTTGATATCAAACAGCTTATATGAAGTGCTTTTTTGTCAGACTGCCGTTTCTTTTCAAGCAGCCTTCCCGTAACAAAAATTATCAAAGGACATCATAACATTTTCCCGTTTATTCATCTTGATGAATAAAGGCTAGCGTCAACGTGAACAAAAACCTACCTGACGGAATCCCCATCAACAAAAATCAGAGTAAAGAAAGAAAAAAAGTTTGAGGGGATGAAAGAAATAATTTCTTTTCTTATTTATCCCTTACTTACCCCCACCTCCATTAATAGCAACTGATGCATTTATATTCGTCTCCGCTTTTTGTATAAAATTGAGTACATACAACTTCTCCCTTTTGTCTACCTTTTTTCCTCATTTACACATAGACTCTTACAACATTCATCGTCTTCCTCAGCCCCAACAGTAAACAATATATATGCAGCAAAAACTGTTTTCGTTTGGATTAAGGTAAACCCAAAAGATAATTTTCATCCCTACTACATCCCTACAAACATCGTGGTTTTACTTTTTGGTAGTAAAAGCAATCTGTGTGTAAGATGTTTTTTCCTCCCCCTACCCAAACAAAAACGTTGGCAGAAACCCATCTTGGGATGTGCTTTGGTTGTCGGTGTTGGAGAAGCAGACAAAGGAAGATCATAGCAATCATCATGGAGCCCTTAAGATGATATGTGAGCTCGCTTCGTTTAGACTTTTGGCTTGCGGTGAGCTATAATAAGGGTAGACCATGACTGTATCAAAATGATCAGCAGCCAGCATGTAGGGCAAGCTTATTTCAGCTTGATGCATTATCATTCGATAATTCTTTTAGATTCAGAATACCTTTCGTTTCCTTTAAAAATACTCATGTTAAAAGTGAAACCCCTGGAAGCTCTTATCTTGATCTATGTACGCATATTGCCCTCATCCAGAGCACTATATAATGCTAATGTAATGAGGGTAAAATGCATTTACTTATGATGGCTTTACATACAACCATGGCAGTTAGCAGTTACCACCCTTCTACTATACATAATGATACAGTTGAATTATTTTTTCGGCTAGGTACAAAATAACAAAGTTTTTTGTTGGTAAGTTTCATGCTGATGATGTTTTTTTTCTTATGACCACAAAAGATTACAAAAATTAGGCACGTAGACCAACCAAGAGAGTCTCTCTAGCGAAAATTACCTTTTTATGTTATTCGTACACCTGCCTCACCTTTTGTTTCAAGAAACTTGTCAAGTCAAGAGTCCTCTGTTTCTGGAAAAGGAAGTATGTAATATGCCTGCGCAAAACTATTATGTAAGACTTTTTGCTCCTTTCTTTCTGCATATTATAATACATGCATTCATGTCTAATATAATAGTACTAACGGAGTAAACTAGTAATAATACTAATAGAGCGTAGTAATGTATGCATGCAAAGCCATCTAATTTACAAAAAGCCTGACTTGCATACTTTTACTGAATTTTTGGTAGGTAGGTAGGTTCATGCAATGAAGTGGCAATGCAAGTTGGTTCTCTCATTCTCTCCTGAAAACACAAGAAGGTAGCTATTTCACTTCACAGAATAGAAAAAAACCTGTTTCTCCCCTGCCTCTCTCCATCCATATCCATTTTCTAACCAAAATGCAATAAAAGTGCCATTGCGTGAGAAGGAGAAAAGAACGAATTAGTTCATGAAATCACAATGTCATCTTGATAACAACAAACGCCAAGGAGTAACTAATGCACAAAGCGCTTAGAACAGACGACTCTCGTTGTGACTCTATCCGGATATGACATTGTTAAACAATTTCTTTATATGAATACCTCGTAGTCGTAATCGTAATGTCATGATAATTATGTCTCCAGTTTCCAGTCTTGTCTCGCAACCATTTATAAAACTTTTGTCCAGAGAGAACATACGAAATGCCGAGGCAGCTCGGAGGAAGTTCTTGCCCTTTTTTGATTACTCAACAGTTCTTTAACTTTTCATGTGAGCTGACTTGACTTATTCCAGGCAATGCTCTGTGAAATTTCAATCCTGCAGGTGATGTTGAGTTCACGTTCCCACTTTTTTTAGCTATCTTATGAAAACTCTCACCTTCTTGAGTTACCTCAAGACAATTCGTTGTCCTCAGAGAAAAGATGGAGATAGTGAAATGCGCTTATTTGAAAGAATTAATCTTAGTCAGACAACAATATAATATCGTATAATCATCATTTTCGACTTTGGTGGTGATGGAATGGTCGCTCGGTGGCATGACTTGTGGGAAATAAAATGAAGTAAGCTCTAACATAATATATATAAAAAATATTCGTGGGAAATGCTTCACCAACCGGTGAACAGTAAACTTCTTGGTAGAATCTTTGCTGAATACGTAAAAAGAAGAATCATGGGTTCATCATTTTCTGCAAAATGGGAATTATTGAGGGATATGTATTGAATAATAAACATATTATACATATCGTGCACAAGTACATTACATGAGCTTTCTCAGATAATACGCAGTTTACTTAATGTTGCAAGTTTCAATCCTCTTGCCCATTCATATCTTAATCTACACCCCTTTTTGATGACTGTTTCGTCTCCTTCTTCTTGATCTGATAGGTATAAACATTATAACAGGACAACAAACATGACATGTTTGCATGTAATGGCTCTTTAAATCCGACAAGAATCCTGCTACCGACACTCTGATGCGGGGAACGCTGTTATTTGCACATACCAAACCAACTATCATGCTGCATGCCATGCTAAATGCTTTCAATCTAATCATTCAACTTCTCTATCGTCCATTGATCCGTCCTGCTTGCATTGTAGTAGTAGTGTTTCTGGCATCTACTTAAACCATCATGATAATGAGCATCGTATCAACTATTCCGTCATAACAAACTTTTCTCCCACATGCAATCCTTTTCTTGATTATCCAATCAAATCAGCAAAAAACGAAAGCTATTTACACATCATATTACAATCTTGAAATAAACAAGTAAGGGAAAATGTGCGAACATATATAATTAAATTTAGCACAATCTCATTCATATACTTACATTGGCAGTATCTCCATTCCACTTTAGTCATCGTTTCATAAAAGGAGCTGCTAGTGCATCGGAGGAGGAATGATTAAGGAAAACACAGGAAGAAAGTGGGATTTAGTAAAGGATATTGTGCACTTCACGCACAAAAATTTCCTTTTCCGTAATGATAACCGTCAGTATTTCTATACTTGGTTGTTCTCACTATATTTTCAAGTTCATCAGTATACCTCGACGTCTTGTTATTTCCGAAGAATTTCACTATATGTATAAACTTTTGTCCAAAAAAGTTTGTATTGTTTTTCGAGGTGCGGAGGAACCTACAAGAATAGTCGTGCCGTCGTCAGATAAACTTCCCTTGTACGTGTCAGTCGACAATAAAAAAGTATGCCATATTACACACTCTACACCTCAACCTACAACCTACACTCGTCTGTACTACAAAACAAAGTTTGTGTAATCAGACTGTGATACATGTTCTCTCCAAAAAACGCATATTCACATGTGTCTGAAGGAAAGGTGAATGAGTAATAAAATATGGTTTAAAAAGGAGCAAAGACTTTTTTTAGGAATCACGAAGCACCACACAATGAAACACTGTACACACAATATTATTCACTCGTTAAAACAACACAATGAGCCTAGAGAAAGAAAAAAATTCACATCAAATTCTTGTAAAAAATAATAATAAGAAAAGGTTCACATGCCCGTCATCAACGAATATATAGTATTTAGTGAACTCGACGTGACTACCCAAACATTACACAGCTTGTAATAAACACAAAAAGAGGATTAAATGCAGAGAAACCTCTGTAATAAAAACCGGGTTTTGTTTCCTCACCAATTTACCATGCAATCACCCTCTCACACTCAGAGAACACAGATATATGCGTTCTAGTCTCGTCAACACCACGCAGCAAACTGAGAAAGCAAGTTGGAGATCATGGGATGTAAAAAGAAAGTTGGAAACCAAACAAGAGGAGCAGAGCTACGAGCAGGGCTTAGCATATACATACGCATACAAAGCTCACTGCTCCCCTTTTTACAAATGACATGAGAGTATAGAGCCCTATTTTATGTGAATGGAGATGGAGAAGACAAATTCATGGACTTTTTTTTGTTACCTTCATTATGCCACCTAAAATTGTGGTATGGTGTGTTCTGCTCAAAGTCCTTGATAATGGTTATAGCTAGCGTATTTGCTAGAGTTCAGCTGGCATACTGGTGGTGGAGTGTCACATTTATTCCTTGTTTTTCATGCAATGAGCTTGACTTGACGTTTTCTGGAGAAAGTGATAAAAGGAAGCCTTTTGTCATCTATGAAAACTTAAATAAAAACAAGTTACATTTTTTGGGTCTCATGTTGTTTCGGATGTGTTTGCTCATAAACTACCTCGCAATAAAGTGGGAATGGTTGACAGACTCTGTTGGAAATTTTAGGCACATGGTAAACAAATAAAGGATGAAAATCAAAAATTCGTATGATGGGAGTAATGGGCTCCCTCCTGGTTTAAATTTCCCTTGCGTTTCATAGCAAACTCCAGTTATTCCATCATCATCAACACCACCAGCGTCATTATATATGCACTGAACTGTGGATTCATGGATCGAATAATTTTACTCAGGTGGTCAGTAGTCTATATTTCTCAGAAATAAATACTGATCCATGAACATAGACACATACACCCTTTGTGTTCGTAATGTGCCTGCCTGGTAGACATAATGTGTCATGATACTATATATAACGAAACAACTTAAGTACAATCCGCTTCCACTTCATTTTTCTCTCGAGCTCAGTCAGAACGCTCTGAATTATCGATTACATACATTGAAACTGTATTATTATTATTTGGACATGTGGAGGAAAGCAGGGGTTGTTATACCCTAAATGCTAAATGTTTATCGACGAGAAAGAGGAAGGAGCGTATACACAAAGAACCATCATTTATATAACGTTATTATGTGCGTGTGCAAAGCATGCAACTTTTTAAAGCACGGTGGAATATATGATAAAGGAAAAGCAAGCCTCTCTCTGTTTTTCCAAGTGTAGCTTTATACCGGGTTCTCCCTTGATGAGTCACACTAACAATTCCACTTTGTTTCAGCTCCCGATCAAAATCCCGTCGTACCCTAAAATTCGGGTACGTGCATATTGTGTTAGCCAGCATTATCAAAGCTCATACATGCGGTGCAACTTTCGCATAATGTTCATACATATGTGTGCACACTAGCTATGAGCCTCATTCATATGCATCTGTAGTAGTGTACATTTAGGAGCAACTATTGCAAATACACGCAGTCGGATTCGCTTGTAAGAGACAAATGTTTTTGTACAAAAAAAACTCTACATGTTTCCAAAAGTGCAGTAGGTACTTTGGCTGATGCACTTCTTTGATTGCTCCTGTTTTTCATTAGTTTTCCAAGTCAAAATGATATATACGCTCATTCAAGTATGCATTCTTCGTATCTCCGATTAAATGTGATGAACGAGACTACTTATCAAAGCAACATGGCACGCATGCAGTTGTAGTAATAGAACAACTTGCAGACTCACTAAAAACTTCCAGTTTCCCCCAGAAATTTTGTTCTCTCTTCAGAATCATATCAGCTTTCAGCCTCGCAGCCTCTTGCGATCCTAGTCCGATACATGCCCGAGAAAGTGCCAGCTTGTATGGTTGCCAACCACCATGTCGCTACAAGTTTTCGGTTTGATAGGAGCAACATGAAACCTCACTTTTGTTTGGAAAAAATGTAGAGAGGGTGGAAAGGGAGTCTCTTTTCTCGAGGAAAGGAATGACTCCCTTGCTGGTAATAGTATGCATGTACCAGCATTAAAACATGCATACTATGTGAAAAACCCAGTTGGAATGGTGAAGGAAACGTCAGAAATAAGGAAGCTATACATATCGGGGAATATATGCAAGTCATACTTCCACTTCCTATCGCCCTCCACACGTTTTTGTTCATCTCTTTAGATGCGTAAGTAGTAATATTTACTTTGGTGAAGTTAACTGTAGCACCACGACTCCCACATTCAATGTCGTGCAGCAGCAAAGGACGAAATGGAGCTGGAACAACCCTCAGAGACATTTTACAAGATGATTTGGGCACATCTTTGAAACTTCAGTTTGACTATGATGAATAACGTACACGTTGGAAGGAAGGGCGCAGTAAAAGTATGTAGTTTTCCAATATGCATTGTTCATGCACTCATCGTTTTCTCCAACATTTTGTAAGAGCTCTTTTGCTTTTCCTTCTTGTTTCCACCCACCCTTTTGAACAAATTTTTGGACTTTATACTCAAAGTACCAAATATACTGTCACTGTTATTCATAAAAATGAGTATTTTGTAAGCACGCATCTTCATCCCCTTTGTCAGTTTCAGTTCTCGTTATAGGAGCATTGCTAAGCACACGGACAAAAACGGAGAAGAAGAAAAACCAAGATAAAAAAAAAGTTGAACTTTCATATAAACTTAATACCATTTTCTTTCGTATGAAGTATATAAAACCGAATTTCCGGAGATTTTGTGAAATGCGATTATGGTAGAGACGGAAGTGGCAAAGTTGTATGAAAGAATAAAAGTGGAGTATATAAAGGGGATGTTTTTGAAGTCATATTCCCAGTTCTTCAATTTGCTTTGGGGATATTTGTTATAAAAGGATCTCAAAAGGAAGAATGAAGTCTCTTGGCTGACATCCCATCACTTCACCATTTCTCTTTTCTCTCCTTTTGCTTCTTCCCACACAGAATATCAAGAATATTACTACACTACCACCCTATTTTCGCTTCATTTTCTGTTGGAATTACATGCAATTTCAATTGAGGACGGACGGTTAAATTAAGTAAACTGAAAACTGAATGCATGAATGATTTAACTCGTTGAATTCAGTGAAAATGGCTGACGGGAACACGAGACAACAACACTCGTTTCCTTTCCGCATTGACAAATAAGAGAGTTCTTTATGCAATTCACAAATTATGTAAAAATGTTTGTGACGTGAATAGTTGCAGCGCCTTGGCTGTATTCGAAACAAACTTGTCCATTAAGAAAATTTAGAGTATCTCTGAAAACGGTAGAAATTTTAATGTATTTCCTTCATGTCATGTTTGCCGTATCAAAATCTGAGTAGAAAACATGTAGGAAATGCTAAAATCTTGATCAAAATCGAATAAAGTTATGAATAATGGATTAATCGTAGATTTAATCTGTCGGTTTTATTTCATTAAGGTGATTGTGAGTCAGAGCTATGTTCTGCTATATTGGAGACGTTACAACGTTGGAAAATAAGAAAATGTTTTTCTCCAGCCTAAGCAGCATGCAGAAGTGTGCTTCACCCCATCGGGGAATACGTGGTGGTTTGGTGTAGTAATTTGCTTTAAAAGGCAACTTTCCCTAGCCCATCATGCAAACTTGACAATGAAATATTGGTATTTTTATGTGATTTTAATCACAATGTAGGGTAGTTGAGTAAAACACAGAGTTGTGTTGTACGTAAAGTCGACGTGATTTATGAATGTATGCATAGAAATAATATTTTGTCAAAGCTTTTGTTCTCTCGTTCTTTACTTCATATAAGAAGCAATTAGGGAATTAGTGTAAATTATGGAATAAATCTCAGTTTGTTGCTGCAATCGAAGAATTTCTTTGCTGTATTTGTTATTAGTTCTTGTTTATTGCGAGAAATTATAATATTTCGAAATCGAATACCTTTTGCATTTCAAATTTGTTAAATTTCTTACGTTTCAATCGAATTTTATTACAATTTGTCCTTCAGCTTTCAAGGTTTCGAATACATTATAACTCAGAGTATAGCGTTCAAAGTGTTTTTAACATACGCGTACGTAATAATAATATGCGTACATCTGACTACAGTATTTGACTTTCTTTCATGTTGGCCATCTATAAGCAAGAATGAAAAGCGAAATGAACAAAGACAAGCACCAGACGCCCTAGAAATATTATGAAGCTACATACAAATAGTAAATCAAGCAGATAAAATCGGTGTCACCTGCAGTTTTATTGTATAGTAACTTCATTCATGGTCTTTTGTATCGTGTCATTTTTAAAGAAATGAGTCAAATATAAATAAAATGAAATATTTAACTAAATTAACGCTAAGACTACATTTTCAGAACCCAAGATACGGGAACCCCCATTTCAGCTTACCACTACTAGATGGCTAATGCTGAAGATTGAGAAAAGTGTAAGGTAAAACCCAAAATGTGTTGTTGCCAACTGGCATCTGAAACTCTGGGGGTGCTATGTTAGCAGCAGAAACTAAACTACATAGCATAAGAAATGTAAGCCTGATCATATACAGTATAGTTGCACATAGAAATACCATGCTTGTGTGGTGGTGCACATTTAGCAGTCTTATATACTACTTACATTGTTGATTGTACAACCCTTGGTTCAGCTTCTATATCCGCAGTATTATTGTTCCGCAAGTTTTCCCTTTTCACATCGTATGGTTGGTGGTGGTTCTATAATGGACTCAGCTTTTGGTATAGAGTTAGTTGTGATGTGCATGTGTATTTTGCTTGTTTATCATGCTGTGGTAATATGATACATTGTTCACTTCCAACTTCCATGAATCTCACAGCAGGTACAAAGAATGAAAATGTGTATGCTGTGTATTTTTATAAGGCAAAGTAGTCGTCTTGAACATATTTCTCGTATATGAACATACATAGTTGGCAACACACGAACTATAATGTATATATAAACAGGAAAAGGTTCTCACACAAAGAATTATTATGGTTGCGTGATGTAGTCAGTCTGCCAGTTCTACTTCTATGTACGTGTCTGACTCAAACATTGTGCCACTCTGCATTGTCCTTCCATGTATACATTATCCACATCATCCACCCTTTCTGTACATTATGCATAAGGCAGGACAAACCAGATGCGATATCATATGTCTGCTCTACCCACACTGGATACACATGAAGGTAAAGGACTCCTGGCTAAAGCTTATTATGGATTATGCATGTTAAGAGTTTCTCGATTCTTGGATCTTTCGCCCTGCTGTATATATATCAATGAGGACTGAGTATATATTGTATATTATATTCATATGAAAAAGTGTCTCACACAACGTATCCAACTGCATTTTGCCTTGCCATTGCCATTTATACTGCATGATCACAAGGACTACTTTATATATTGCACGCTAAAAATTTACATGCATTATCGCTTGCTAACAACAAAACGAGGATATTACTACGTTCATTATATTATACTAAAGTGAGGAAATAAACAAAAAAAGAACAAAACAAAGCATTGAATACACGTCTTAAAGTTGGATAATTTACAGAAAAAACTATCACGCATACATACCTACCTACACAAAGCGTATATGAGCAAAACCATAACTCAATTGGTATTCCCAGCAAACTGAGCAATAGTGTGAGCACCTTGCTGTTGTAGCTTTCGACGAGGTTACAAACTTAACCATTGCTCCTTATACCAAGTCGTACTTTTTTCTCACACCACCACAAATTATTCAAACCCCAACTGCATATTGCACAAAACCCGAGACATTCAGTTGAGTTCAGAGTGTGAGAGAGTTGCACCCAAGTAATAAGTTTTTAAAACCCCAAAACAAGTACAAAAATTACAACAGTTCTGCACTACAATAAAAAAATCATTAAATAAAAACAGCCAGTGAGCTTCATTCATGTATATGTACTTTGTTCAGACTAATTACTGCATCAGTGAAAACTATCAAAGTTTACTGTGGACCATTTCCTCAAAATAACTGAAAGTCTTGCCAATATTATCATCAAGCATAGCTCATTTCATAGGGATATAGTAGAGGTAAGTGAATTTATCACAATTTCTGTTTTATTAATCACATTTATTTTGGAATTGGTCGTAATAATATTTTTTAAGTCTTGGTACTTGTGTGTGAGTGTGTGTGCGTATATGTATAGAGTTGTGATATATACAAGTATTAAAAATTGCATTACCAACAAAAATAGACGAAGTATTAGTACGTACATGAGAGAATCCGAGAGAATCCAAGCTAAATGATAAGTTTAGTAAATTACAAAGTCTAACATAACATCGTTTACATCGTCTGTTGCTCTTTTTATCGTGGAAGTTTGTTCGATGTGGGATATTATTGGCACTGGTTTTGATCAGTGCGCATATTATGTGTTCAGATTTTTCGTACTTATATCTGTATAGTATTAGTTAGTTGGTTGATGTTGTGATACATGATGTTATGGCGTGGATTGGATGGATGGATGGCTGAACCGTATTTTTTGTCTCAGAGTTTTTGGCATCATCATCCTTACTACTTTGCAAACCTTATGACTATGATTACCACACGGTGAAATCCTTTTTGCGAAGCAAGTTAAAATGCTATGTGGAAATGCATCTTATAGTTTGGTCGTTCATGTATAATATTTTGTTGTTATATGTAAATAGCAGCAATTCAATTCACTGAATGCGTAAGTATACTGAAGCAGTAGTCAAATGAAGGTGGATAAAAACAGCGTACATGAGCAAATTTCCTTGTTATACCCAATTTGTTTGCTCAACCTGAAAAAGAAGTCAAACCAAATAGTGTTCAGTCAGTTTGTCTTTGTTTGTGATCCAGTTCACTTTCTCTTGACGACATGGTGTGTACAACCAAACCTGAATCATATTTTTAGAAGTTCGCAAAGAAGATTTCTGTGCAAGTTCTTTTATTATTATAACAAGTATAGCGGTAATTGGAAGTGGAAGTAAGCATGAGTATTTTTGTCAATGGTAATTGGAGTGGTGGGTACGTGTAGAATAGGAAAAAAGGGGAGGCCAAGGTCTACTGTTAGATTTAACTTGAACTTGAAAACAAGTCCTTACTAAGGTCCTTTGTGGGCAAACAACAGCTAGCGACGCATCTTGCAAGGGATGCCGAAACTGCTGAGTGAGTAATGCTGCCCTTTCAACTTTGTAAAGATTCCAGCATACAGAAGAAGCAATGGTTAGAAAAGAAGGATGTCCTGGTCTGGTCTATGTTATACGTGCGCTAGTATGCAAATAGTGTTAAGAATGAAGGGAAGTGCTGGCTGGGACTTAGGCATATTATCTATGCATATATAGGAGTGTACATTTGAATATATGCATCTTATCGCATCGATTCACATCGCTTCACAACTATCCATTGTAGTCACGTTCAGGGACCTTACCTTATTACGACAAACAGATATATGTGTAGTATATATGTATATATATACTATATGCGTGAGCTTATTTACATGTTCACATTAAGAAGGGTATATAGAGGTGATGATGTTATATGGTACGTAGCTGCTTTGCTTTCAGCAGGATACCTTTTTCATTAGAAATCAGTCGAAGCAGCCAGCAGACCTTGTCATCTGCTACTCTTTCTTGTAATGATTTTTCTTTGATATACTTGAAGAAGTGGCTGAGTCTGCAGCAGTAGCAGCGTCATCACAGCAAGTAGTCACAATTTTGCCCTAATCTCATCATCATCATCAGTTTTCTGGTTATTTGCTCTGAGTGCACGTTGGCGTACTGGTGGTTAAATACTGAAAGTGATTGTGATTATGAAAAGAAAGTTGGGATTGGAATTGACAAGAAAAACTAAATGAAATTGTGGATTAACTGAGGTACTGAAGCATTTTATTCCAATGAAAATATACTAGAAAGGTATGATGATGGGACAATATAAACTAGCCCCACGTAAAGTAAATATTTGTACAAAAGTTGGTAGCTTTCCGCCGAGTTCCGTTACAGGAACTTCCTGGTATTGAGAACATGATCTATTATTCTAGCATTAGATTAGATGAATTAGGATAGAGCACCAATGTTTATCCCCACGAAGGAGTAATAATTGCACTTTCTGAGAATTCTAACGGGAGGAGAAAGACAAAGAAGCTTTATGACTGCGTATTCCCCAAACCAATCTTGTTCACTTTCATGTCGGGTTTCTCTGGATATATAGTTTGACTTTTGCTGCTGGCAGAGGAAGTGTCATAAAAGCTCATTAGTTTGTTAGGAAATTTAGTTACCTATATAGACTACCATGAAAGTAATTAATCTAACTGCGGAAACTAAGTAAGAGAACATGCGAAATCATTTGACACAAGTTGGGTTTCAGACTTGGAGTCTGGTCGTAATCCAGACTGGAGTAGCTATATCAGATTCCATGCAGTATTGTGTACAAACTTCGGTAAACAATAAGTTTTTGAACCCATTAACATTATCGTCATGTTATAGCTTTTTAATTACCAACAAATAACGCAGGTGGGCAATGTTGTAATAGGTTATGGGTTATGAGCTGAAGTCAAGTATGTGCTCATTTCTCATGTTGCTAAATAGGTACGCTACTACTGTGATTGAATATTACTATCAAAGCTACTAAAAGTAGCACACGTTGAGCACAGTTTAACTCTACTGACAATTTAGTCTCATTTTATAGCATGAGAAACGAGAGCTACTAGTATCCTATACGTGATGATACGTTATCAGCATCACATGAATGTATGTAACACAAGGTGTACAAAATATATGTGACTGCGTTTTAGAATATTTTTTTCCCTAGTTTTACCTAGTTTAAACTATTTTGGGCCAAAATTAGTTGAGTCAGTCAGTATGATATTATGGGGAGTCCTTTAATACTTACTAGTATGTACATGTGTGAAGAGAAATATTTAGGCTAAGGTTTAGACGATCACATGAGAGATGTTCACTTGCAGATAGGTACATGCACCGCTGCGCTGCAGTTTACTAGCACGCAAAATGATTCGATACAATGCAATTCAAGCTACTTCAGTATCAGAAGGCTTATCTTATGTGACATTACTAAGATTATCATCATAAGCTCGAGCTAAGCTCTAATCTCACCATTATTAGGTTATACATAATAATATGTCTGCACATTACCAAAGTATAAAATTGGTAAACTTTCTGCGTATTTATAACCATCACATTGCTGTTATAATACAATGCAAAGTGCAAGTTTCTCAAAAATAAAGATCTCATGCATGCGTGAGTACACAGAAAGTTACCTTCTGTTCTGATCATATCAAAACCAAGTTTCTTACAACAAAGATATTATGATGCCCCCAGTTGGTCTTGGCTTACTGTTAGAAAAATTAGTTCAGAGAGTGCACATGTACCATTACCTCATTTTAACAAAATAGTTGAGCCGTACGTGTTTAAGTATGTGTAGACAACCCAATAGTACATAATATTATATATATGAAGAGGACACCATTATTGAATCCATGTGTAGCAACTGTTTCACACATTTTTGTTTACACTCAAATGCAATGCATGATTGTGTGTAATACTAACTAATATCCTCCAATCAAGACCAGTTTCACAACACAGCACGACCACTATTTATCAATCGTAGTAGTTGTCGTATGTATAAAACTCACTTCCATTGATATTTGGTTTGTTTCGGTATGCATGCATGCATGCGTATTTGTTTGAAATACATGTAGATAAGAGAATCAAATGGACAATTTCATCTTCTTCTCTGTAAATCTCCAATGAAGCGCAGCTTTGCGATTACTGTTTCTTTTGTTATTTAAAAAAGTTTAGAGTACGACTTAGTTGGGGTTATTGTGTTGGTGCCAAACAGTAAACATCTTCTAAGGGAAGACGTCATCTCTCCCAAGTCTTAAAAAATAAATAAAAAAGTAGCTCCAACAAACATTTGGCTAAACTGCGCAATTGCAATTTGTTTAGAAAAACAGTTTATTGATATACTGATAAAATCAGTTCACCAAAGTAAGTTCAAAACGTGCATTTACTCATAAATCGAATCAATAGCTCTGAATTCAAAATAACATGCATACATATATTACGCAATCCAGTTAGGTAAACCCGGACACGGGTTTCTAATATCATCGCATCGCTGTAGGCGTTCAAATTGGTTTGGTTGCTTGTTAAATTTCTGATAAGTATCACGGAGTTGGAGCATGATAATATGGTATGATGTATGCAATTTATTTCATATACTAAGCTTTCATATCGCCCCTGACTGACGTTTCTTTCGTTCATATTATTATGCAATATCAGAGAACTCTGTCTCTTCAAATTCATGGAAAATTGCAAGGATTATGACTCCGCTTTGTTGCGTCAGGCTCTGAAATGAGCATCCGAGTCAAATTGATCAACAAAGTGAAAATACTACGTAATCATTAACGGAAATTGAATATAGATGGAAATGGGAGGAACCTACATAGTGTGAATTGTGAAAGCGTGTATTTATACTACATACGAACTACATAACTTTCCTCATGCATACTCAAACTAGACGATTCTGAGATGTGATGGGTTGATTTGATTTTCCAAGGTTTTCCCCTTACTTGACAATATTCATCTTCCTTCCTACATAACGATACGAAGGATACATCATGATGATAAGGTTTTTCCCTTGGTTGAGTTGAGTTAGTTGTGGCTCCTTTCCTTCCTCTCTCCTACGTGATTTTCTCTTGCATCATAATACATACGTATAATGATACATGATACGATGCCTGTAGGACGTACTTATATGCTTGTTCATGTGTCGTTGGAAAAGCAAGGCTAGTTTTTACGTAAAACCCAATTTCACATTCAGAGACTTCTCTCTCGCTCACTCCGATTTCGGAGAAAAGTGTAGTGAACTCTTCCCATGATACCGTACGCGTACCCAATTTTAACAAAATTTAGTCGTACTCTCGCTTGGTTCAGAGTCTTCTGAATCGCTCAGATGTCCTTATTTGGCAGAATTGGAGAGTGGTCTGAACTCATCCCTATATGCATGTTCTGAATGATGTTCCTTGCACTGTGGAGCACTGAAACCTATGCAGTATAACCATGCTTGGTTGTGGAGCACTGAAAGACATCATTAAAAGCATACATAAGGTTAGGTTAGTAGTACGGTATCGTATCGGTATCATAATGATAGCAGTAATGTGTATGACTCTTCTGACTATTACACAAAACGGGAAATGTAAGAGTTTTGCTCTTGGTTCCGTCATTCACTTGACTCATGTTGTTCGTATTGTGCATTTTTCGGAATAGCTACGACTTTGTGTAGCGACAGCGTGTTTTTGGGTTATTGTTGTTCTCAATCGTTTGGTTGGCTAGAACGAATGAACTTAAAAACAGTGCACTGTTTAGTAGCAACTTTCAAGTGTTGAAAATGTTTTTCTCTCAAACTATTTTTTTTTGAAGTAAGTAATAGTGTTTAGGTGTCAGGTCCTCAGATCAGGTGTTGTTTCTAAAACCACGAGCTTGATATCGTGATTGATTTTTGTTGGTTGTCAACTCTGATTGCAAGGAACGATTGGATTTTGGATCGGGTGTGGATTGTTGCAGAAACAATTTGTAATAAAAGGTATATACACAGGAAGGTAACTCTGTAATTCATTGAATTTTAACCATTGCGATAATAACTGCAAAATTATCGAGTAGAGGAACGCTTATTGGAGGGTAGCGGAAGGATATTAAAATATCTTTTGGGTGTCGTATATCAATTTAACGATTCTGATCAGAAGAACATTCAAAGGGGATCTTTTTGATCATAGACCATGACCGGGAACATTTAGGAGGATGGGTTCGACGGGTTAAAAATTAATTAAGGTTGATGATAACAGCATGGTTAAGAGTTTGAGTGTCATCAAATACAAATGGTTAATGTTGTTTGCACAACACTATAGTCGTATAAATTGTGGCAAGTTCTATCAAGAATGACGAAAGATGCTATTATGTTTAAGAGTTCAATGAAACTCGGGCCATTTAAATATTTACGATGAGATAAAATAATTGGTATTGTTTCTTTGTTGATTACAGACGCTCTGATAGGCTTGAGAAGTTGTGAGTTTTGACGAACGGGAAGGGACAAGTTGAAATTGCCTACGCTCTGCCACGTCATACCAAAAGGCAAATAGGGATACGATACGATACGATCTTATCGTACCGTGACAACTAAAAATACCGTGTTCCAAAGACAGAGTTGAAGTAAGTAAGTAGTACACTGATTTTGCATATCTTCTCCTCAGTTGTTGATTCAAAGGTTTCAAAATGAAGCAAATCTACGCCGCTAAACGCTTGGCGGCTTTAATTGGCTCATAATGTTGAGGATAGTGGTTAGATACATGATATATAATATTGACATCTAATTATAGTTTATTTTGTTGTAGAAATATTTTTTGGGGAGGAGGATATAAGCAGTCAGGCTGTCTCTGTTCGGGATGTCGCATCCGCGGATGGCCGGGGGCCATTCCAGTGGAAATTCTAGCGCGGTGCGGGCGCTGGCGCTGGAGTACAAGAGTTTACAAGAGGAGCCCGTGGAGGGTTTCCGTGTTCGGCTTTTGAGTGATGAAAATTTGTTCGATTGGGAAGTGGCCATATATGGACCTCCAGACACTTTATACCAAGCTGGATACTTTAAAGTAAGTGGAATCAATTTGTGAGTGAGATTATGTGCTGTCGTGTCGTCAATCTTTATTCAAACTAATGGAATCGGAATTATTTTTTTGTAGGCTCACATGCGCTTCCCACCAGACTATCCTTACAGCCCTCCATCTCTGCGCTTTCAAACCAAAGTTTGGCATCCTAATGTGTATGAGGTAAGTAAATAAGAATGCCATCGTGGAAATATTGTATATAAAAAGCATTTCATTGACTCCTGTTGACTTGTTTGTTCAGTCGATTCCATGTTATGATATAAATGTGTATTTAAAATTCATGTTATTTGTGTTTTTAGAACGGAGATCTGTGTATTTCGATTTTACATCCACCAATAGACGATCCTCAAAGCGGAGAACTTCCGTGTGAGCGTTGGAATCCAACTCAAAATGTCCGTACCATTTTGTTGTCGGTTGTTTCACTATTGAACGAACCAAACACATCAAGTCCAGCAAATGTAGATGCGTCAGTGATGTACAGAAAGTGGAAAGAGTCTAAAGGGAAGGACAAGGAGTATGAGAATATTATAAAGTAAGCACCGCAGTTGAGCTTGGGATGGAGCCAAACTGATTGCTAAAATACTTGTATGGGATGTTTGTTTAATCGCATGATTTGAATTTGACATTGAATTCGTTGTCTTTTTTTCTCTCTAGAAAACAAGTCTTATTATCCAAAGTTGATGCTGAAAAGGATGGGGTCGTTGTTCCATTAACGCTTGAAGACTACGTTGTTAAAGCTAAGCCTCCAGAAAATAATCTCGAGTTGACAGATTTTTACGATGATGATTACGATATGGACAACGACGAGGATGATTTAGAAGATGATAGTTCGAATGAGCAGTACGATGATGACTCTGGGAATGGCGACGAGTCTTAATATTTTCAGCGTTATAGAGACTTGAGGTTACCGTTTACTATGTTACAAGGAAGCAAGCAAGGCCGATAATGTTTTTAGCAAGCTATTTCAGTTTCACCTCATGAGCGTGCGGAGTTCAACAAGGTGTTATTGTGGTGGTGATGTAGAATACTATTATGGGCTGTAAAAAATTCATTTGTAAAAGTTGACTTAGTTTTATTTTTAATCAGTAATCACTTAAGTACCAAATTCTAAACTGATGCATATATACGAACAGCTTTCGATGATGTTCACTGTTCAGATTTTTATACCACTTCCGCTGCTCCATCCGAAATTAAAAATAGGTATATTGAATGAAAACACAGTTGTTGTATCATGTATGTACTAGTACTATATCCTGTTTTTTCATGTAGTAATCATTTTCGTTTATTTTTTTGTGAATACATGCAATTCTTTTGGTTGTTACTTTTTCCGGCTCTGATGACGAAAATATTACTTCATTGATACTCGAATGTTTAACTGTAGATAAGATAGACTAATAAGAAGAAAAGAACAAAAGGTCGGGAAGTTATTACTTACTAGTGAAGTATGTGCATAGAATGGGCTATATCCAATCATAATTATTACGAAAACGGTTAATAAGATCGTATTGTAGTATACATATTATGTGTTATTGATAAGATAAGTGCATCTTTGTATTCATAAGCATGATAATATGTAGTACTAAGCAAGTGATTATTTTGATTGAAACTCGCTGCTATTTAGTATTAATAACTATAATCATTATGATACGAAATGTATATTGTAAAATATTCATATGGGTTTTTGTACTCGATAAATCGCAAATTAAGGAACAAAAGGGGATCTAAAGTGAAGTCAAAAGGCAAAGGTTTTACAACAGTAGTTTGAAAACATCGGTGGACACGGATTCAAGTTGTGCAATGGATGTCTTTGTCACACATTGCAATGGTTTAGAATGAATGAAGTTATGATATATAAGTACATATATTATTATATCGCAACAACTCTCTCCCTAAGGAATAACTTTAAGATGACATGTAATAATTCGCATTAGTAAAGAGGTTAATCGTTGTAAGAACACTCTAGTTTTGTTTAAATCTACAAACTCAATGAACAAAGTTATAGTAATCAAATCATTGACCTTAAATATTTAACTATATATTGTTTGTTTTGAACCAAACAAAAAGAGAAACACTTTGGGAGAGAGTGGAAATGTAATTGAATTGGAATAAGATTTGTGTTTTGTGAAGGTAACGTTTTGATCATCATTTTTTTCATTGACTATATGTTTCCTATATATATGTCAAAAGTAAGTGCTGCCAGTGCAAGAAAAAAGAGAAAGGTGCGGATTAGTTTTAGTTTTAACTTATTTTTATGGGGTTTTTAATATGGTCGTATTGTTATGACGTGAAAACTCAAAGCTCCATACAAAATATTATCATAATGATGATGATAATATGTCTGTGAACTATAATTTTGCTTAATAAATTCAGTACTACTTTCAAATACTGCTGCTGGTTGAAACTGTTTTATTCTAACGCATCTGGATGACTGGGTGGTCCGATTGAGCTTTGTACACCCCAGAAAGAACGGTTTGAGTTGAGCATATCCATTAATGGGGCAGTGTGCATGTAGGAGGTAAAGTAGAAAACAGATGTTTACTAAACAAAACAACAAACTGAGATCCGTCATTCATCCGTCCATGAAGCATCATAACGTGTTTGTGATCTAAAAAATCGAAATTGAACGCTTTTACAGTTTTAAACTCAAAATCTTCGGTGCTTACTTCACATCAGTTCCGACTTTCTGCTGTATTATGTGTTCATTTTTAAACTGTATTCAATCAAGGTCTTCTTCCTCAGCTGGCAACGCCAATTTAGTGACTTCTTGGAGTTAGTTTGTGGAGAAGATGTAGTTGACTTTAACTAACTGTTTGTTGACAAATAAGTATCGGAAGACGTGGGCCCTTACTTGTCGCAAGTTTTTGTTACCAGATTACTAAGCTGTAATCAAAACATCAAAAGTGGATCTGAAAAATGAATATCCAGCCGGAAATTACGAGGTCACAGTCCGTTCCGGTTTTAAACCGTGAAGAAGTTGTGTTGACAAAGATTCAGGAACATGACGGAATCATTTCATTGATGCAGACTCAAATTGAATTTCAAAGTGAAGTCATTGCGAAACATGACAAGAAGTTTGAGAATTTGCAGACAACGGTATGCTTTATTACATATTTCCGAATGAGGTTTAAGTTTAAAGGTAGACAGCTCTAGCTCTCCCACATGTATTTCATCTGTCATTGCGTAACGTTTTGTATTTTGCTCTATTCATCAGATTGAAGACTTGAAATCAAAGTTGCAGGAACTTGAAGAAGCGTTTAGTAAGCGTTTGGAATCCCAGAATGTTGAGAAGGCTGCAAAGGCATTGTGGACCTCAGATGGTGCTGCTGATAATCAATCTTCTATTGCAGATATTGTGAAGCAAACTGCTGAACAAACGCTAGGAGTAGAGTCTGGCTTTCTTTATGATGAAAAATTAGGCTTGTATTTTGACCAGGCGAGTGGCTACTACTATGATCCTGTAAGTGATTAAATTTGCCAATGAATTGTATCAAATTAAATATTATTTGCGACTTGCCAGATTTGCAGTCATGTGCTATAAAAAATTTCCAGATCAAGCAGTTATACTATAATGGACATACAAAGACGTATTACTCATACGATTCAACTACCAACACGTACCAGATACAGGAACCAGTTAAAAGGAAGAAAAATAGCAAAAGCAAAAAACCGAAACAAAATAAAAGGCTGGACAGATGCGCTTCCCCTCCATCATCACCAGCCCCGCATACGCCGGAGAGTTCGATGATGGTTATAGAAGATAGTCTACCAATTATTGAGCAACATTTAGTTAGCGATTACAGTAATCCTTCAACTCCAGTAAAGCCTCTTGCAACAGTTAGTGATATGGAAGAAGGAGAGATATCAAGTAGCAACTCATCTCACAGCGGGTCACCATATAACCAAAGTGATGAATCTTCCGGTGATGAAGAAGAAAGTGACAACGGAAATCAGCCAACATATCCACCTTGTATTCGTGCTGTGGTTCAGTCAGCATCAGATCGGTCGACTCTAAAGAAAGGAACTTTATTTGTTGTACCTTATACAGGAGGTACAATTGGTTCTACCGGAAATGAACATGCAATACTACTTCCCTCATTGTCTGTGGATAAGGTTATTTATTTATTTAGCAAAACTATCAAAAACATATCTAAGTACGTTGTGGTTAAAAAATACCAGATCAGAAGGATAAGCCCCCAATTCTATATTTTTTTTGTGTTCAGTTACATGCTTCAATCTATTATCAAGACTTTTCAAGCAACGAAGAAAGCACACAGGATGGAAAGTATTTCATAACAGACGCAGGGAGTAAAAACGGAACATTTGTGAACAAAACTAAGTTGTCCGATTCAGGAATACCAAGTGAGCCTCACGAGCTGGTTCATGGAAGTACTCTGCAGGTTAAATTGATTTCTAACATTGTTCACTAGCAGACTATTATTTATAGGAATGCCAGAGAATAAACAATGATTTTAATACTCTAGGTGGGAGATGTAACACTTTTACTCCATATGCATCCGGGAGATTTTACGTGTGGACACTGTGAGCCTGGATTAGTTATCGAAAAAGAGCCAATGTATGGTACGTATCAGCCTTTTTCGTCTTAATGTCTGCCTCCTTCAATTCTCAAACATTGATAGTGTTTATTATTTATTCGCAAGCCAAGACATGCAAGCCGCATGGCTATAAAGATGTTGTTAGTTTATTATGCGATATTTTTTTTAATCTGAATGTTCAGAGTATACATCAGGAGAAAATTCGGAGAAAGTCAGAAGATCGGAAATTAAAAAGATTAAGAAAAAATATGGCTTGGACCGAAAAAACGAAAATTCAAAAGCGAAAGCTGATGTACCAGCTGGAGCATATGTTGATAGAGCTAAAACTAGACGTGCGAAAGTGGGATCTGATAATCCTTTCGCAAAGACTGAAGTTGCAACTATGAATACGTATTACTCAAATCCAAATTACTATTGTTTTTACGGGGTTTGTCTGCTCTCCAGTTGTGAAGTTGTTCTTTTGTGTTGCAGACCCATTAAGGAGACCAACAAGGGATTTAAAATGCTTCAAAAGATGGGATGGGCTGGAGAAAGCTTAGGGAGTTCTCAAAATACTGGCTTGAAGGAACCTGTAAGCTATCTTATGAAAAATGATATTTTATGATATTATGACTACTGAATATTAAATAAATATGAAATTTCTTATTGTTTATGTAGATAAAGTGTGAAGTAAAAACTAATCGTGGGGGCTTGGGACTACAAGACTCCAGCGGAATTTCAATCCCAGTTCAAGAGAATAAAAAGCGTTCCAAGAACCTTGCCAAAACTTTGGAACGTTATAATGAAGCTAAAGCTTCCACCGTTTTCAAAGAAAAAGAAGATGAGTAAATTCTTTATGAAAGCCTTCGTTAAGAAAGTACAGATCGTTTCGTCAACTTTCTTCATGTGAAGAATGAAGAATAGCGGGGAAAGAATTTAGGTACCTTACAATTAGCATAAACTCTATAGAATCAGGCAACAATTTAATATCGAATGTCTTTATATTAACAGTGATAATTCAGTGTATGTAATAGTAGTAAAGTTGCGTGCTGCTATGCTGTAGTTGTAATACGCATGGTTAGGTTTGATAGCATACGTAAAACATTGTTTGTAAAATTAAATTTTGTTTAGTAATAATAATGACTCTTTAATTTCTGTCTTTTAACCGCAAGCATACAGTTTGTGTTTCTTATGAATTTATTCAATGAATATGGACTGTCTCGATCTCCTTGAGCTCGGTGAATGATTTTGTGGCGTCACTGATTTAAGCCAGAATAAAATCATCACTTCCGATGACTTTGTATTTTATAATATACCTTCAATTTCAAACGTGCACTTCATAAACTTAACTAGTCTGTCATGATGGGCATTTGTTTTGAAATTTCCTCAGTTTTCAATACGCCATCATGTGCACTATTATCAAGTAAACTGATTAATTACATATCTTAAAAACATACATTATAGCAAACCATACATATACTACAAATATAGCATCTGTCAGGCTTGCGATATCAAAGTTGACAAATACTGTGGCAGTAGATGGTTCATTCTAAACCCCCTGCGGCAAGGACTCTGTATTACACAGTGAATGTGTAAATGCCTACACGACCGGAGAATCAACCGGTCTTTCTTCATTACATTTTTCTTTGCCAATTTTCTACCTACAAAAATCATAGCCTTTACATGTTAAGAAAATCCATTTTAGTTGCATTCTTTGCTGATCTTGCAAACTTCACCAAGCAGTCCTATTTGCTCATGGCATGACATGTAAAAAGTAACATTCCTTCTTCACGCCAAACATTCCTTTCTTTAATCGTAATTACCCAATGCAATACTTAAGATTTTATGTATTTATACTACATTCCTTTGAAAGAGTAGAATAAATCAAACTATTCTACATAGGCTAACCAGGTCCACTGGTCCACTACGTCACAAAACTAAGAGTAGTGGACATGCACTAATATGCAAAGGATTTGCAGCAATTGCAGCTAGTATTATAAATACCGAGACAAAAATGCCATTCTACATGCATACCATACCAATATTAGGCATGTTTTGTGTAACACCTTTGGCCAGTCACATTTCGGTGGAATATGAGTGTGCAAGAGGAGTTATTGATGCCGATGCCACGATGATTATAGCAGCTTTCTTTTTTGCTGCTCGATTCAATTGTGAAGTCTGAAAAAGCATAAAATTAATTCTTGAGATTACAAAAATATATATTAAACTAGTGGAGAAGAATGAAAATGAGCTTAACGACCTTTAAACAAGCGTTGGTCAGACTTTCTGTGAACATCACTAGATACATACTACTAGCAGTATCTAGTATCGGTACATATTATAAGTAACGTATATGTACGTGTATGAGTGTATCGTTTCAAAGAGGTGCGTAGTAGTAGTAGTATTATTAGTTTGAAGTAAACTTTTTGGGTGTCAGGATAATCTGAGTTGACGATGAACCAATCCCTTAGGAATTTTGGGGCTAGTATGCATTGCCACCAGCGCTGCGTGCCTTGTTGTTTTCATGGTATTTTATAAAGCTAAAATGTAGCATAATTGGCTGTTAAGAAGTCGTGAACTGCTGAAAAAAAAATTGTTGCATGCATGCAGAGAAAATTTACTTTTCAAAGGTAGATAGATACATCTCCCTATTACATTTTAAGGTAAAGTTGAAAGTTTGTTTGTGCTACCTTCATCAACCTTTGGTTATTGTCCGTGTTGATCGTGTTTGTTGCAAGCAACTATGTATTTATTTAAGATGAGTGTACCAAATTTACTATTAAATTGTGTTAGGTACACACATAATATGGATCTGATTCTTAGGAATGTCGTAGCCTAACGTAACCAATCCACCTTAATAACCTCCTCTTGCCACTTTTACCACCTTGTTGTTTTTTAGTTATTTGCGTTTTAAGGAATTCTCAAATATGTAGCGGTTCATCATGTACGTCATATTGTACATACATTCATCATATCATCATGATCAATGACATGGCTAGCAAAGTATGCAACAACATGCAACCTTATCGCAGTGCCTTTTGAATTTGAAAGCGTTTCTTATGACCAAGTCTTAATTCTAAGTTAAGGCATGATGACATAGGCTGAATGATTGGAATTACGAATCGATATATTTGTGACCGCAATCATTGGTTTTTCTACGGTTTTGGTGGGCGTCTATGCCTACGCTCCAACACGGATCTTACTGACTGAAGCGTTGCACCTTCTTACACGTGTTACACATTTATTTTTCAAACTTGAATCAAATTGGGTTGTTGAAGATGGTATGGAAAAGTACCTACCTAAACTACTTCTGGATTTAACAATATACTATTATTTTTTTAATAAAAAATTTCGTTGATGCTATATGCTAATCCTGCATAATATTACAGTAGTGTATTAATCTAATGTAACGAAACATGCTTCGGGTCATGTTCAGTTCAGTCGTAAAAATTTAATTGCATTCCTGATGAGTTGATGACATTCACGATCGGTTCATAAGAACGGTCAGTCTTTTTGGCTGATATTCATTCAGTATCCTTTTGTATGAAGTAGCACTATATAGTAGCAGGTAGGCAGGCAGCATGCATTCTGCAACATCCGTCCGCTCAAAAAATATGAATGAACTTATGCTTTGATTATAGTAGCTGATATCAATTGACTACGGCTTGACCATTTGTTGAACGCAATGCTCATTTGTTACACACAAGAATGTTGAAATAAATATATATGTAAAGCAGTTATAGTATTTTTATATTTTTGTGTATACATTTTATGGCTATGTATCTGGTTCCATTTTACAAATGACCACTGATTACATCGTTATTTGTAGCATGTGTGCTCCGACTAGCAAGCTAAGGGCATCAGTGAACCATAATGCGTATTTTTTATATGAAAGATTTCACGCGGATTCCAAGCTGCTGTGGGCGACATTGAACCTGTAAGTTGGGTAATAGCATGGAGTCACTTGTGGCTTGTGAGATCATACTTGTTTTGTATTGAGGAACAAAAAAAATCTTGAGATAAAATACGCTGCTTGAACTGTGAACGCGTATAATAGCTTGTTGTGCCAAAATCAACTTAAAAAGATATTTGTTTAGTGCAGTTACATATTATCATGTCAACTTGGTATGCGCTCTTGTGTTTTGTAGAACTCGAATGAGAGTCTAGTTCTCGACTTTTTTCTTCATTCATTCATTCATTTGCATGGAATGTTGTTAGACTGTAAAAGTGTGTGGCTTAACCAAACACTTTACTTTTGAGAAAAATACTTCAGCAGTCAAAGTCAAGGTCACCACATAACCAGAAGATTACAGCAATCCCATGCAATTCATTTACAACCGTAGAACGTAGTACGTACGCGGGTGGTACTGGTACTCAAAAATAATTTTCATGAACTAAACTTAGCACAAACCGAGACGTAGATTACTTTTCTGGACTACCAAAAAAGGTTGATTAAATAAGTGTAGGGTTTGCTATTCAAAATGAAGTTTGCATTTAAATTACTACAAAAGTTGTATAACCTCGGTTGTTTGAATATTTATATTGTCATTTTATATCCTTTTACTGACTTTAGTCACCCATTTGAGCTTTCATTTTTATCCAGTGTAGATTGTAAATATGATATTGAATGAATTGAGGTACCAACATTTACCAGAGAGCTATTATATATTTTATATGCTTTAGAAATAACTCTTAGGATGTTGTTCATATTATGGCACTGTAGCAATTCCGCTAATTTTCATTACAAAATCTTTGTAAGCTTTACCCCAAAATATACAATTTTCACGGGAGAACATGCTGTAAAATTCTACTTTGGATCATCCAAAATGCAAGACTAAAGTAAGTTAGCAATATGTAAGTATACCGGCTTTCAACTTTACAGAGTTTTTATGTTGATATATACTAAATGCAAGTAAACTCTTGTAGTGAAGAATGAAATCATAAACTAACAACTACGATATGATGACATTGGCATAAGCATACAATGTTCACCAAAGACTCACTAGCAACAAAAATTTCCTCACCTTCTCCTGAAGAATGTCTGAACTGAGCCATTCAGAAAGATGGATAGATAGAACTCAAGACACTCAAGTGCTGCTTCAATGAAGTCGTACAGCGTAATAATAATAGTTCATATTACTACATACTTGTGTGGATGCAAAGAGTTATCACATCACATTCAGATGCAAAACCTGAAGTTCTTCTTGTATTGTCTTACAGTGGAAAGGCGTTTGGCCATATAAACTACATGCATGTGAGAGCATTTTAGAGCATGGTCGCTCTAGTAAAGACGAGTAGATGGAAAGGTGTAACTATTAGGCAGCAGATACTATTTGACTGTCCCGTAGGCTTCCAGTTTCCATCTGAGAACAGCAAACTCGTCTTCATTTTTTTACAGTCTCGTCTTTTTGATTCATAACAATGTGCTTATTGAAAATCTGTAGCTTTAATATACCGTATCCAATTGAGTTAGTAACCTATCATCAAACACACTCTTCCACTCGACAAAGATGCCATACATACTGCTTTTTAAAAAAAAGTTGCGGTATCTGATGAAAATCATAGATATCCATAAATCGCACGTACACACAGAGTGGAAAAAATCGAATGTTTATTGTGGCAATAATAATTGAGCATAGTAGTAGTATAAGTATAATATGAATACTTATTGTGATGAGATTCTTGTCTTATTACTCGGCATATTAGGTGGTGATGATGGTCAAGGCTACTTCGGATTTATGAAATATGAGAGGTGGAGATGTAAGTAATAACTATTCGTCGTTTCTTAGGCCCGGACGGGACTCCTTTAAGTTTTTACTTGAATTTCTTTTGAGTCGACTCCTGCTAGTAGTAGCATGACATTACAATGCAATGACGAGTAGTTGCCTAATGGTGCTGGCAGGCAACATTCAAGAGTGTGTACATAATATGGATGAATTTCTTATATAAAATGTTTAGGCTTTAATAGTATATATTAGATTACATTCAGCTAATCATATCCTTAAATTATGGTTGTAGAAGTTGTAGTCATCTTTGCGGAGTCGAGTAATGAAACCAACGCAGTTTTATGATGTGAAATGCATGGTGTGTTTGTGTGTTTCTTATGGCAGTTGCACCCAAACCAGTCAAACCCACATGTTGATAGAATTCACGAGATTGTTTGATGTTTCATTAAAAATCCATTCATTCCTTGGTGGTAGTTCGCCCGTGTAGCATTTGTAATCATTCTAATAATTATTGTATACCCATCTGCTTCTACTAGTATTTCATTGTATTACTCAAGCTCAAGTGTCTTAAACTGCTTGGTTGGTGCGGACAGGCTACATACAGCAGTAAATTGCGCTACTTTTTCATTGTTTGT
The DNA here is from genome assembly GCA_001718145.1 of Orchesella cincta. Lineage (NCBI taxonomy): Eukaryota > Metazoa > Arthropoda > Collembola > Entomobryomorpha > Orchesellidae > Orchesella > Orchesella cincta. Next base: position 106,573 of record LJIJ01000496.1, read on the forward strand.
TTGCATTGATTTCTCATGTTTGACTGCTCTTGGAATGTATCAGAGACAGTTATTTGATACAGGACTAAAGTCGCCGCGTTAGGCATGAGACACTTGAAACAGTTTTACATGAAAGGTCGGCATGTGAATCCCGTTATGAGTGAAAGTCAGTGAAAGCACCAAGTAGCAAGCCTGAAGTTGAAGAGTATTACGTGTTATGGTGAGTTATTTAATATCATTCCAGTCATAAGCATTCATGATAATTTGACATTTTATCATTTAAGCTGCACCGGCAGTTTTTGAAGGTGTAAAAATATGCAGGCAGTACAAATTTCAAAACTATTTTGCCTATAAGAGATATCCCGGAAATAGATAGATAATAGGTAGAGTATATTAGCCATCGGGAGAGAACATTTGTATACCATGCCAGGTTGTGTACAAAACTGGTGCTGATGAAACAGAAAAAAGATTTGGCAGAGAACAACTTGAGCTTTTGGTTACATCAAGTTGTACAAGCAGTCGAAGCTCTGGGAGCAACTAGCTTGGATGGACTGCTTCATCGTGAAGTAGCTGTAGAAAACTTTGACTCAGCGAGTTCACCTTCTCATAATATCCGAAAGTATCTCTGTGGTTCAACTTAGTTGTGAAGTTGTCACAAGACGGAATACCAGAAGACAGATCTGAAGAACCTATATAGTTCAGAGGCAGTCAGTATTCCTTTGATTTTTTTCATTGATATAAGTGATGGTGTTGTGATACGTGTGTACCAATGAATGAAAAAAACTTTATTTTACATGAACTCTAATTAAATAAACAAAGCATATTACGTGTCAACTCAAAGGTTTTCCAGCACTCAGCAGCAGCAGTAGTAATAATACAAAGGTTCTGCTGTGTGTTTTGTTGCAGTTTGATAACCAAACACTTTGATATTTTTGATATAAGCGAAATCCACGCTCTGTAATGATGAAGCATCTTACACACCACAAGTCATCGTGGGAGATAGGAGCACGTGAAACATTTGGATACCGTGGTATAATCACATTCATCGCGTTTCTTCTTTTGGGCGAAGCTCATGTCACTCTTGGTAGGTATATCATATTTTCTGTACTCATGAATGATTATATATATTTGTGTGAGATTGGATATAAACTCGTTGTTTTTTGTAAAGCATGTATCGCTGTCGAATGACAGAATCTAGAGTGGGGGTTTATAGTCAACCTGCATTCAATTCATGAACATTTGAGTTGTTAGTGTTTGATTTCAAACTATCTACGTCTTCCTTTGCACTCATTCTTAGAACAAAAATTTCGTGGTAAAAAACAGTTTTAATTTATACTACGCATAAATCTGGCCAAATAATTTTGTTATTCGTTTAACGCTGTTACCAATTCCATGAATTCCATGAATTTTTAATTTGTCTCACGTGGCCCCATTTTTTGCAAAAAAAAGTTTCAATAACCCTTCATGACTAGCTCATCGGTATATGTATACTGGTTCAATGTTATATTTAATATTCATTTATGCATGCTTCCCCAGGTATGCAGTGATTTTCCTTTTGGG